>JAOTRH010140786.1:0-13795 GCA_034768845.1 Heliamphora exappendiculata | reverse complement strand
GTGTCCTAGAATAGCATGCTTATATGTATTTTGATGCATGATCGGGTTTAAATATGCATGCGGGGTTAGTCCCCGAGGCTGTTGGGAGTTATAGTGCGAATTTTAAAAATTCAATAAAAAAGGATATTTTGGGGGCATATAAATAGCTGGCGTTAGATATTTTCAAAAGATATTTTCAAAACTTCTCGAATAAGTTTCTTCCTTTTTCTCTCTACCTTCTCTCTAACTTCTTAGGGGCTCGGGATTTGGTTTTTGACAATTCAACTGCTAATTCTTGTTATTGGCACTGTGGTCTACGCATTCATCCGGATGGAATTTCATTCCAGCAAAGTTCAATTTTGCACGTAGATTGAGACTTTAAGTTTTTAACTCACCAAGGTAGGATCCTAGACTTTATTATTTTAAAGGGATACTACGTGTAATCGTGTATAGTTTTATTGTCTTAAAATGCATGAAAAATTGATTTATGTTTCGATAAATTGAGTTTTTAGTTTAAAATCATTTTTCATCGTTTCGGTTGGATGGAATTGAGTTTTTGAAGGTTCCTTTCGATGTTTTATGTTAATTTTGGGTTGGGTATGCCCGTGGGTATCAAAATGGGAGTTTGAAGGCATTGATTCGAGGTTTGGAGGGTTGAAACTGTAGCTCAAAAATAGTTTCTGGGGAAGGTCAGTCGACTGGATCTTGAAGGTCAGTCGACTGGATCTGGGAAGCCAGTCGACTGAAATTCTTTTGTTTTGGGTTTTTGGCTTTCTAGCATGTTTTCAGTCGACTGGGGAGTTAAGATTAGTCGACTGGGGGTCTGGGCAGTTTTAAGAATTTTTGATGTTTTTTAGATTGGCTTTCCTTGAGTGGTTTTAACAGATGGGATTGTGATCTCGCGTTTCGGATGCGTTGATATCCGTAGTTCTCAAAAGGTGGTTTTGAAAATGGAGGTTTGTGAAAAACTTGAAAATGTGATTTCTTTTAGAAGCTTGGAGCTAACCCTTGGGGTTGAGTCTCAGCTTTTAAAACGTTTTGATGGGAGTATGTTTTTACATGCTTGTAGATCTCCATGTTGGTGAATTATGGATCTTTTTATATACATATTGATGTATAGCTGTATAACTGCTTTTATGATTTTTCGTAGTTGAGCTACGTACTATTTTTAAATGATTTATAGATGTCCCATAACAGTGTTTATGTTTGGGTGCTTCTTTTCTTGGTCGTGGCAATCCATAGGAGCATTGGGTGCTTTTCCCTCGGTCGTGGCAATTCGTAAAGAGCAATTGGATGCTTCTTCCCTCGGTCATGGTAATCTGTAAAGAGCCGGTTGCCCCCGTGTGTGGCTACGTTGTTGTAACTCCATATAGAACTTATCATTACCTAGCAGGCCTTAAGTGGTTCAGGGATAGATAATGGGAAGGAGTTTATAGTTATTGCCTTTGTCTTGAGTTGACAGAGTCGGTACATAGGATTCATTTTATCTTATTTTTCTCGGTTGTGTGATTCGAATGGAGAATATTGTTTTGTTATTGTTGTTTCCCTTAACTGTTGCAATGCATGGTTTTAAGGATGGAAACCCTTTTTTAAACTCATGTGGTTGAGTCAGTTCATACTATATAATTGCATATCCTACTTTACAGCTTTATAGTATGTTTCTATTGGGTTTCGGCTCACAGGTGGAATTTTGTGCAAACTTTTTTCAGGTGTAGATGAACATGTGGAGTTGACCTAGATGCCTGTGGTGGCAGAAGACTTGCTGTGATTTTTTTTATTTTTGAGACATGTAGTCTTACATGCAATGCATGTTTCTGAAGGCAAGTTTTGTACGCCATGAGGCGATATACTTTATGCATGTATGGAACTGTATGTTTATTATTTATGAGAGATAAACCTTGGGTACTTTTATCCAAATGTTGTATTCTTTATGTCGATGGTTTTCTAACTAAAGATCTTATTTTGATAAACGGTGTTTTGGTGGGTTTTCACGTGACTCTAGAGTTTGGGGCATGACAAGGCGGGGTCAAATTGGGGTGTCTACAATAGCCGCCACCTTTTTTATAATCTTACCTCAGGCCGTGTCCTTGAGGTAACGGCTGTGACCTTTTTTTGATCCTAGAACATACCGTGAACTCCATTCTTCATAGCCGCGACCTTTTTATGATCTTATAACAGGCCGCGACTTTTGAAGATCACGACCGTTTTAGTTCGTATAATTAGTTCATGGCTGCGACATTCAAGTACACGGTCGTGTTCTTTACACCTTTTTGGACAGGTGTCGGCATCCTAGAAGATCTCCATGCTACCCTAAATACCTATAAATAAGCGTTGTTTTCCTAAAAGAAAGGAGAACAATTCTAGGATACCGATACCCTACCGAATTTGTTTTCCACTCGATATTCCCGATACTCATACTCCGGTATTACCTACTCCCGAATCGAGTTCGCAGCATTACTTGCGTTTGAAAGGCATTCGGAGCGCGAACGACTAGACAATTTTAACCCACCATACCCGAGGAGACATTCGAGGCGTTCGACTACATTAGGTAACCTTAGAGAATCGTAATGCTTCTAAACTCCCATTTCTCTTTCCCGGGAGTCATTATGACTAGGGTTTTCATTTATTAATTTTCTTTAGTTATTTTATTCATGAAATCGACTATGTTAAGCATGTGATTCTTTTGGGTAGTAATATGTAAAAAATGAAAATGTGTAAAAGCATATAAATATATTTGTGTTTTTGTATGAGATAGTGTGTATAACATCCTCTGAAAAATCTAAAACAGCATGTTTTTACTGCGACTTCATGTTTACTGCACACTAGACACCAAAAAATGTCTTTGTAATCCCTTAAACATAGCGGTCGCGACCTTCCATTGTCACGGCCGTGTTTTCTCCCTATTATTACAGTCTCTATGCATTTTCTTCACGACCACCAATTTTTCTTTATCTTTGTCACAACCGCAACTTTCTGTTGCTACAGCCGTGAACTTTTTATGAGACCAGTAGTTTAGAAATCATCCTCGAACCTCTCTGTTCTTTATGTTTGATTATGTATGCAGCATGTTAAGAATATGAACTGTACAGTACACCTCCTTTAGGGCTTTTGCTTTCTTTTGATAAGATTATTAGACCCCGTTTACATATTTTAGATTATTTTGCTTAGACAATAAATGTGGCATGTTTAGAAATGATAACCATATTGCATAACTCTCAAGACTTTTCTCGTCTTTTTAGTTAGAATTTTTTCTTCTCTGTTTGCTTTTGATTAGACCTTTTTTTATCTCTCGTTCTGTATATGTTATTTTTAAAAAATTTAAAACAAGAACCAATAATGACAAAGTAGAGACCAACCTCGCGGTTGGATGAAAAGGGTGCCTAACACATTCCCTTTTCGTACCTTAGCCCCTGAACCCTCTTCTTCTGTGGTTACGTTTAAATGACTTCTGGCCAACTTTTTATTTTTCTTGGTTTTTCTCAAAAATCAAGTGGACTCCATTTTCTACATGTGTTTGGATATCTTGGGTTTTTTGTCATAAAATAAATATTTTTTTTCTAAAATGGTGGATATCCGACACATCATTTTTCAAACCCACCTAAAAATGCCCGTAGGTAGGTCCGAGCCCGTCCACAAAATTGGGTTTCCTCTAGGGACTCTCTCCTTAGTCCAATGTTGGCTTATATATGCCACTCAAAAATCTTCTTCCGAATCAATGTGGGATTGGCTTTATGTTACCCAATTATACAATTTTCGAATGGCACACTATTGAGTCAATTTTTCATTCACCCATTAACGGTCTTAAACGCTACAAAATCCACAATTACACTACCTATAGAGATGAACATATTAGCACTTAAAATCATCAAAAATGATTAAACGATTCCAAAATTATTTAGTTTCAAAGTTAGCAAAAAACTATGTTCAAAAGGTTCAAAACCCAAATTTTTAACAATCTCCCACATGAATGGAATTTGGCAGAAAAGAAATGTAACAAGATGCAGACATGAAGATGTGAAGGTTGTATACTAGGGTTTCCACGTATTGTGAAAATGAAAGAACAGGTGGCTAGAGAGGTTTTAAAGAACATGATTGATCAAAGTCAACATTTTGTTTGTGTTTTTGCAATCGGGAATACAACAGAAGGCTTTTTGAGAGATTTGACTTCTAATAAAAAATTACGGGAACTTGTTGATTAAAGTTTGTTGCAGTAAAAGGAATCAAGCTGACTAGATTTTGAAAGGTATAATTCTAAACTAACTTTGAGAGTTATACCTGTTAGGGTTGGTATACTGAAAACTATATTTTTAATATTGAATTTTATTTTAATAAAATTAATTTTTTATTTTTTGAGAATATTTATAAGCAATGTATATATTTTATTTCTTTAATGTTATGCATGGATGTTCAATATTCTGTACAGTATTTAATCTGTTGTGTAGAGTACGAGCTTGTACACAAAAGATCAGATTTTAGGTTCTTGTAGAATATAAGTTTTTTTTTGTTCACGGTTTAGATGGAAATGGACATACCATCTGTACGACTGTAGCACGGAGTTTTAGTAGGCATTTCTTTGATATGGGAATTTGATAATAGCGTCGTCTATTGCTTCGACTCTCTGTGCTAGTACACTTTTTGTATATTGAACGGGACACATTGGGGTAATTAATTTTATACTAATTATATAAATTAATTTACACCCTAAGATTATTATGAATAGTGCTTATACTCTTAATCCTAAAATAATTATTGATTTGCGTATATTTAATATTCGTTATTTTGATTCATTAGAGGGTGCTATCTTATATGGGTTTATATTCTTGGTGAGTTAGATAACAGTATTATTTATATAGTGAATATTAATTATTGACGAAATTTACGTCCCGAAAAATCGGGATTGACGATACCCCCTTAAAGAAGCTTATAAGTTTTAACCGGGCTAAACCTTACAGGTGGATTTGATTATCCGACAGTTAAATAAATTAAGCGGAAGGGCTTAAGAAATTTTAAGTTGCTGATTAAATTAAATTGTCAGTAATTAAATTTAATTGGCAGGTATCGAAAATCTTAACATAGGGAGAAATGTTAAGTATTTAATAACACGAGTTCAATGCAAAAAGGTATTGAGATTATAGGTTAGAGTGCAATTGTAATTCTTTAGTGGTGTGAACTGTAATTCAATATTTTATGAAAATTACAGAAACCACTACTACTTTTTCATAATTGCAGATACCGCTATGAGACCTGTGGAGTAATTATGAGTAAGACTTCTAGTAGAACACAGACACCTATTAGCGGTTTTTGCAATTAAGTAAACCGCTGTAACCCTATAAATATGTAGGTAGGCCGAATCAAATTCATAACTTGTCTTCAAGACTAAAACTAACCAGATTCTGCTGGTACGAGTTCTCGAAGGATCATAGTCTACACTACGTTCGAGAATCGCATAAAGAAATATAGTAAAAGGTGTGACGGGAGCTTCAACTTGAAATAAAAAATCTTAGTTGGAGAATCGACCAGAAAGGTATTCTTCTAAATTAATTGTGGTAGCACGGGTTTTTATTTTGATCGTTCGACATCAAAAGTTTTATCTAAAGCCCGTTCGGTGATTACCCGTCTAGTTATTTTTTTTTATTAAAAATCGTTTACAAAAACAATGATCTTGACAGTTTTGCCTCCAACAATACCAGATTTTATTTTTGATTGTTTGATATCAAAAAGTTGTAATCTAGAGCCTGTTTCGGCACTTGTCCATCCAGACTGTTTTAACTTAAATCATGTACAAAATCTAATGATCTTGATTTTTAGCCCCAACAAGAAAGAGTTCAATTAAAAGAAAAAATCTACGTAAAATAGGTAGGTTTTTGCTTCGAACCTTCACTTATAAAAAACTATTGGACTTATTGGCTAATTAATGAAAATTATGTGTTGGACTCTTCAGCCATTTGTGTAAATCAAGACAATAGAGTTTACACAGAATCTTTCTACACATAGCTTGGTTCTCACGGTTGTGTTCATGTTGGCACTGAACATTCCTAGTCTTCATGAGTGCTCTAGAAAATTGAGCCTTAACAATTCTCATATAACCGACCCAGTTCACACTCATATAGATTATTCTTATTAAGAGTATCCTACCATACCTCACTTGGATATCTAAGGGAAAAGAATTATTAAAATCATAGTTTATCCTAAATTATGCTCTAAACATCACTATTTCATCATATAAATGGGTAGGAGATAATCTACCCAGTGATTTCTTTTTAGAATCACACATAATTCAGATGTCCCATTGAACCTATATCTTGGGATCTCCAGTCAGCTAGGTTGGGTTGCCATTATGGTGTCTCTTTTGTTATAAGCTTTAATCTTATTCCCTTCAATTCACAATTCACTTGCTCTTTGGTCAAACCTTTGGTTAACGGATCCGTGATATTATCTTTTGACATTATATACTCAATGTATATAATTTCACTTGAGAGTAGTTGTTTAATGGTATTGTGTCGATGACATATATGTTGTGGCTTACCATTATACAAATTACTTTGTGCTCTTCAAATTGTAGAATGACTATCACAATGAATGCAAATTGCCAGCACAGGCTTAGGCCATATTGCAATTTGTTCTAAGAAATGGTGTAGCCATTCCGCTTCTTTCCCAGCTTTAACCAAAGTTATAAACTCATATTCCATTATTGACCTAGCGTTGCATGTCTCTTTGGAAGATTTTCAAGACACAACTGCACCTCCGAGAGTGAAGACATATCCACTTGTAGATTTTGAGTCTTTTATATCTGATATCCAGTTGGCGTCATAATAGCCTTCTAGAATAGCTGGATGCCTAGTATAAGACAACCTATAGTTATAGGTATATTTTAGATATCTAAGAACTTTAACTATTGCCTTCTAGTGGTCTGTATGTGGGTTATTTGTGTATCTATTTAATTTACTCACTACATTTGCTATATCCGGTAGTGTGCAGTTCATTAAGTAGATTAGATTTCTAATAATCCTAGAATATTCTAATGGAGATATGGTTTTGCCCGTGTTCTTGGATAGATAAAGATTTACATCTACCAGCGTTCCGCTAAACGATCATCATCCATGACGAATTTATCAAGTATTTTCTTAATGTAATGTGATTGAGACAAATTATATCCATCAGATGTTTTAGAAATTGCTATTCATAAAATAACATATCACTCCCATGTCTTTTATGCCAAACTATTTGTTTATTATTTTCTTCGTATATAAGATCATTTGATCATCACTACTTATGATAAGCATGTCATCAACATAAAGACAAATAATGACATATCTTTTATCTGCAATTTTAATACAGACACACTTATCACATTTGTTTGTCTTAAATTCATTTGATATCATAGTATTGTCAAATTTCTCATGTCATTGCTTTGGCACCTACTTTAAACCATAAAGAGATTTGACGAGTTTACAAATTTTATTCTCTGGTTTAGGAACAATAAACCTTCAGATTGTCCTATATAAATCTTTTCATTTAGTTCAGCATTCAAGAATGATGTATTCACATCCATTTAATATATATCCAATTTAAACAACGTAGCTATGAAAATTAGCATATGCATAGATGTTATTATTGTAACTGGTGAATGTGTCAAAGTAATCAAGACCTTCCTTTTGTCTGTATCATTTGACCTCAAGTCATGCTTTGTACTTGTTAATTGAACCATCTGTTTTCATCTTTCCCATAAATATCCATTTATACCCAAAAGATTTATAATCGGATGGAAAATCCAATAGTTCCCATGTGTTATTGTAAAGGATGAATTCAATTTTACTGTTCACCTTCTCTTTCCCAAAAGGCACTTTGATACTATACAATGTATTTCTAAACGTTCGAAGCCCATTTCTAATAAAAAAGTTAAAAAATCTGGACCAAAGGACTTAGATGTTCTAGCTCGTTTACTACATCTAGGTTCTTCATTATTTTCTCATTCTTGGTCTTCATCATGATCACTATTTTAATTAGTGTCATAAGTTCTCTTTACGAAATTTATCTGTTGTCCAGAATTATAAGAAGATATATGTTCAAAGAACACTACTATAGGGGGGAAATCAACTTCTGAAAATAGCCAACACCCTTCCCTGACCAAACCCAATAGAGCACCCTACCCTCCCATCATTGCATGTGATTTGACAATTCAAGTGATGTGACAACACACAACTAACAAGGACAACTCCCTCTCTCTACATACATTTTATATATCCCCCCTCTCTTAGTAGAGAAAGGCAGCTACATCCCTAATACATAGAGTTTTTCTCTTACAAAAATGGGATCTAACTTGGGCGTCGGAGGCTCTCCATCCAGCCAAGGACTGAGAGTTTGTTTTGTAGGAATCTGACGAACGAAGTACGTGGGGGCTTGCATCATCATCTTCCTCATTGGACTTCTCTTTCGTATTTTGCGGGTATATATTTATATATCCGCACATTTGGTGCCGTCTGTAGGAACGACAAAGTTTAGCGAGGAAGATGACTCCAGCCAAATCATTCCTTGTTCGACAATGAATCGAGTCGGTCTCTCCTTACGTTTTTTTGTTTTGAAGAGTCTCTAATATTATTGATGGATTCAAAAACAATAAAAAATAAAAAATAAAAAAAAGAAAACATGTTTGAGCATGAAAATTAGAAAGAAAAGGAAAAACCATAGGCCACTAACGGTTTCAGGTACATTTTATATTTTAAAGCTCAAGACCAGGGCAAAGGCTCCTTTTTTCTCTCTTAAAAAAACCAATGTAGAAACTGGGGCACATAACTTGGAGTGAAGATGTATTTTTTGATTTTGAGCTCTCTCTTGTTCCTAATCAAATCGCAGTACTCCGGAGTCTCGCCAATATCTTTCAGCGGCAGAGATTCGTTGTTTGGCAGCACGCCCTAACCAATCTTCTCCCTCAGAAGATGTATTTTCTCTCTAATAGGATTTTCCTAGTTCTCTGAAGCTTAATTAATGGGATTTTACTGATTCTCTAAAGCTTTATTAATGGGATTTTTTTGAGAAATTTGGCTGCTTTTCGAAAAGTTCCAGATGCATTTTCTACTTAGATCGAGCTAAAGATAGGACTGAAATTGGCAAGCTTGCTGATGTTTCAATCAGCATGAAAGAGCTATACTGAACCTTTTTCTGAAGGGGGTCCATTACTGGACACAACTCTTGCTTTCACGCTCACCTTCTTGGCTACTCTCGAACCAGATTGGATGCTCGGTTCTCTACCGCACGGTTTTGGGATGATAATCGGCAAAGATAATGAGGATTTGGACTGGCTATGGTCAATGGTCATTCTCTCTTGGCAATGGTAGCTCAGCAAATTCGTACGACAACCCGGCTCTGCTATTTTTGCTCTGCATCAACCCGGCTCGACACCTTGTGGAAGTAGCTTGGCGGCTATTGCTCATCCCAAACCAACCGTTCATGGTAAGAATTTTGGCACTGGAGCTCTAAGCTCGGCACCACGAGGATCGGCACATATGGATCACCCTCAAATTTGGTTGTACATCTTACTCTCTCTACCTATACATACACTGTCAATATAGAGATAAAGGAGAAAAGTTTGGTCGACATCAACTCTAGCTTAATTTCGATCTATTTAGCGCCAAATTGTCGCATTTTGACACCTGTTTAGCACCATCATGGCAACTCAAGCGAGTATCGGTCAGCCACTGCTCGGCACTGCGGCGCAACTTGATACTGCGGTGTAGCTCAATCTTGGCACCGCAGCAGCTGTTCCCTCTACAAGTTGTCACTCTCAGCTAGTTAGGTAAATTTTATCTTCTTAATACCTAGCTCGGCACCTTGTGAAATAGCTCGACAACTATTACTCATTCTAAACTGGTCATTCGTGGTCGGTATCTCGGCACTAGAGCTGGGAGCTCGGCACTTCGGTCACCACAGATTTGGTTCTACTCTTTTCTCTCTCCACCTATACATACACAACCAAATTAAAAGCTTACAATTTATCCACAAAAAAGAAAATAAAAATAAGAACTTACTAGATGTTGAGGATCAGCGAGCAAAGTACATTTCGAATCTGTGCTATTTTTTCCCCTCGTGTGAATGGTTTTAGGTGAGGCAGTCACTAATAGTCAGGGGTAATATAGAGAGAGACTGGGCAAGATTCGGCCATTCTCATCACCTATAAGACGAAATCTGCCAAGGTCTATCTCGCGCTTCTCCCTATCATATTCGGCATCACATGCCCGGCATCTCTCAATCTATTCGACTCTTAAAACTTTCGCATCTCGGCAATTCATCCACATACGCATCACCTCGAAACCTCCACGAAGCCAATGCATCTCAGCATCTCACCTTCCCATCAGCACACCTCGGTACCCACGTTCGACCCCTTGGTCAGCTCCCTTTTTTCTCCGCTATTATCACATTGAATTACTAAAAAAAATGGATATGTCTCTGGTCGATGCTGGACTTCCTCGCATGGACTTGCATGTGCAACTCCAAATTTCATATAGCAACTCGGTCATTCAGCGACTCTTGTCTTCTCAGCACTTGATGTGCTACCCATTGGGTTGAATCCCATTAGAATCAAAAAATGCTCGCAACCCTTGTCTTATTTGGAACTTCCTTTTGACGACTTGGGGAAGTATGCCTTGTCTGTCTCTGCTTTCATGGTTTGCTATCCATCATGCTCGGAACTGCATATCGATCATGATTGAGTTTCTTGGTTGATCTTAGCCCAGTTCTCAGTCTTCAACAAAAAATCCTACCTTGCCTAAGCAGGAGATTCGAGTAATCTTAGGGACTAGAAGAGATCCCAACGTTAGAATAGCCCGTCAATAAAAATCCTAGCCTAGCCTAGGTGTTGAGCCTAGTTCTCGGTCTTTAACAAAAAGCCCTAGCTTACCTAGGCAGGAGATTCGAGTAATCTCAAGGACTAGAAGAGCTCCTAAGATTAGAATAGCCCGTCAACAAAAACCTTAGCCTATCCTAGGTGCCGAGCCCAGTTCTCGGTCTTTAATAAAAAGACCTAACTTGCCTTGGCAGGAGATTCGACTAATCTCGGGGACTATAAGAGCTCCCAGGATTAGAATTGTCCATCGACAAAAACTCTAGCTTTGCCTAGGTACCAAGTCCTAGCCTTGATAAGCACCTCCAAATCCTAGCCCAACTAGGCAATCCAAATCCTAGTCCGGCTAGCACTCCAAGCCCTAACCATGCTAAAGACCTCCAAGTCCAAGCCCAGCTCGGCACTCCAAGTCCTAATTCGGCTAGGCACCTCCAAGTCTTAACCCTACTAGGCACTCCAAGTCTTAGGCCGGCTAGGCACCCTAAGTCTTTTCTCGGCCAGGCATTCAGAGTGACATAATTGAGTAATCTTTATGACAAAAGATTGAGGCACATGGACCTTCCACCTTCTCTTAAAATAGCATGCAGAAGCTTGGGGTTTATTGTAGGGGGAAAATTAACTTCTAAAAAATTCCCAAAACCCTCCCCTGACCAAACCCAATAGAGCACCCTACCCTCTCATCATTGCATGTGATTTGACAATTCAGGTGATGTGACAGCACACAACTGACAAGAACACTCTCTCTCTGCATACATTTTATATATCCCCCTCTCTCAGTAGAGAAGGGGGCTGCATCTCTAATACACATGGTTTTTTCCCTTACAAAAATGGTGTCTAACTTGGCTGTCGGAAGCCCTCTCTCCAGCCACCTACGAGGGGTTTATTTTCCAGGAATCCGGCTAACAGATCACTTAGGGGCTTGCGTCGTCATCTTCCTCGTCGGACTTTATTTTTGTATTTTATGAGTATATATTTTTATATCCGCATAACTACATTCCTTGACTCAATAATAGTATTAACATGCATATCTGTAATTTTGGATTTGTGAATCAGACACCGATAAGCACTGCTATTATTAGCGTAATCGATGAATATACAGTCAATGATTTTATGTCTCAGTTTTGACATCTTTGGTGTAGGCACTAATACTTTTGCCAAACACCCCCCACTTTTAAGAATTTATAGGTAGACATTCGACCTTTCTACAATTCATAAAGTGTCTTATTCGTCTTCTTGTGGGATATCTTATTAAGAATATAATTAGCTAAAAGAATAGCTTCCCCCAACAAGTTCTGAGGTAATTCTGAACTAATCAACATTGCATTCATCGTATCTTTTAAAGTTATATTCTTCCATTCAACAACATTGTTTCGGTGTGGTGAATATGGTGCAGTTGTTTAATGAATAATGCCATGTTGTGAACAAAATTCACCAAAAGGCAATTCATATTCACCGCTCTATCAATCCTTAGAGCTTTAATCTTTTTGTCAAGTTGATTTTTAACTTTATTCTTGTAATGTATAAACATTTTCAAGACTTCGTCGTTACTTCTAAGCAGATAGATGTAGCAATATCTAGTGCTATCATCAATAAAAGTAATGAAAAACTTTTTACCACCTCTTATCTTAATTGATTTAAAATCATAAATATTACCGTGAATTAGATCCAGATGATTTGTATTTCTTTCAACAGGATGGAAAGTAGCATTAGCTAATTTTGCCTCCATACAAATTTCACATTTGTCATTGGGATCAATATCAAATTTTGGCAAGCAATTCAAGTTAATTAGTCTACGTAGAGATTTATAATTAACATTTCACAATTTACCATGCCACAAAGAGAAGAACTCAAGAATATAAGCAGAAGAAGTATCATTCTTATTCATTTCAACTTTCGATACAAATAGTCATTGCATTCAGATTGAATAGACTATCAGTCTAATACCCCTTACCCACAAACATCCCACTCTTTGTGAGTACAAATTTGTCATACTCAAACATTAGCCTAAACTCATTCTTGCTCAACAAAAACCCAGAGACAAAATTCTTGCAAATGTCTGGCATATGCAGCACATTGTTGAGAGTGAGTTCCTTCTCCGATATCATCTTCAAAGTCACCTTTCCTTGGTGGTTGAGAAGTTACCCATGTATAACTGTTTTCCATCTATCAATTGATAAGTTGAGAACAACTATATGTCTGAATATATGTGGCGAGTAGCTCTAGTGTTCACCCACCATTCTTTGGGATTTCCAACTAGATTTGTTTCAGACACAACAGCAGATAGACTTATGTCATCCACTCCAAGAGAAAGGTTGTCCATTTCGGTTATGTTGGCTTAGGCATTCTTCTTGTTAAAATTTTTGCGCTTCCTGCAACAATCATTTGCACAATTCCCTAACTTGTCATAGTTGTAGCATTTTCCCTCGAATTTGAATCTCTTAGAGTCCTCACCTTTATCACCAACTTGCTTCTTGTTGTTGTTGTTCATTTTGGTCACCTGTTTCACAACATTGGCCTTGGACTCCATACTGGTATTCTTTTTAGAATTGCGGTTGTCTTCCTCTATCCTCAGCCTGATAGTTAGTTCATCTAGTTTCATCTCCTTCTGTTTGTACTTCAAGCAATTCTTAAAATCTTTCCAGCCCTACAATAATTTTTTCAATAATAGTAGCAACCTTAAAAGATTCACTCAAAAGCATACCTTCTGCATGAATATCATGCAGGGTAGGTTGAAGATCTTGAGCTTGTGAGACCCAGACCCATCTCTTTTTGAGACTTATGTATATATGATGTGTTTTGCATATATATGTTTCCATGATGTGTATTTACTCTTTTTGATGCATGTTTATGTTTATCTGAGGATGCGGGGTCGGTTCCCGGGGTTGTAAGGAGTTGCAGTGCAAATTTTAAAATTTCAAAAAAAAAATATTTTCGAGATATTTTGACTATAAATATCTTGTGTGAGATATTTTCATCAAA
>JAOTRH010140775.1:0-13795 GCA_034768845.1 Heliamphora exappendiculata | reverse complement strand
GCATAACAACAGGATGACCCAGGATGACGGCTAAAGAGAAGATTAACCAACTTCTAGAGGGAAGGTTTATCTAAACGAACAACACTCTAGTAGGAAAAATAGTTCTAACCCTCAAGAGACCAGTTCGATCTAGATTTTTAGGGGAAAATGGGCAGCATAACAGTAGAAAACTAGCCCACATGGGTATAACAAGGATTTGAAGGGAACAAGCTTAAACAAAGGCGGGGATGTAGAACTAACAACTCGAGAAGAACTTAGAAGAGAGAGAAACTATCCTAGGGGTTTCAAAACAAAACACGGGTATGACCTTGAAAACGAAACTACGGCGTGAAGGCCAAACAAGGAGAAGAACAAAGCCTGGGTAAGAACCCAAAGATGAAGCTAACCTAATCAATAGGTGCAACCAAAAACCCAGGCCAAACCCGGGACAAGAACTATCCTGAGCTAAGCAAACAATCCTAACAATTTACAATCAAAACATTCAATTAAGAAAAACATATAATCTTACTCGGGTTAGCAGTACCTAAAGGGGGGTTCTAAGTTCACTATATGCAAAAGGCCGATTTTGATCAATTGAATAGGGTACCTTTTGAATAGAGTTGGGTATATGCCTTCCATGCCTGGAGTGGTACAGGATATGATCAAATGGTACGCCCGAACTGTTTTACTGCACCTATGAGAGTGTACAGTTAGTAAGGCTTACTTGCTTTCCCAACAATCCCCGAAACGAATGAACGTTCAAGGTATCAGGTCAACCAGGCATGGGGTTTTGAAGAACAATGCATTTGCATGTGATAATGCAAATAAGAAATACATAGTACGAATCAATGATGCTTTTGAGTTTAACAATCTTATTTGATTTTATAAACCAGTCCGCAGCGGAGTCGCTAGAAAATACTGTGGCTTTGAAATTTGGGGGTTAAAAATAAAGAAATTCAAAAATATTTTAAAAAATATTTTAACACCTTGAAAATTAACTTTTGAAAACCCCTTTTGTTGAAAATAGAGTCGCCACTTAGTTTTTGAGAAAAACTAAGAAAAACAAAATTGGCTACTGATCCTTAAAACGTTAACCAGAGAAAGAGGTTGGGGGGCTAAGGTACGAATTAGGGAAGGTGTTAGGCACCCTGTTCGTCTAACCGTAAGGTTGGCCTCTACTAATCATCATTGGTTCTTTTAATATGACTTCTCAAATGCATGCAAATAAAGAAAATAAGGGTGATGAGAGAACATTCAAAATTAAGTATAGAAAATACATAAAATATGTACATAACACTCAAAATCAAAACAAATAAAATGGTAAAATCTTAAGTTCTATGGCATGCAATTTCTAACTAAAAGATGCATGGTACACATACCCACATGCAATATTGTTTAAACAACCTAAACTAGCATGATTTGGTTAAAAGAATAAAAATATGCTAAAATTGCTAAAATTATCTAAACATAGATTGCAAATAAAAATAAGTCAATATATTCTAGACATGATTTTAAAAGAAATTTCCAAAACATGTATAATACCAAAACAAATTAGGTGAGAAATAAAATTAAGTAAAAAAATAAACTAGGTAAATGAGAGAAATGTATAAGAAAATTCTACAAAATAAGGATTTTATACTTAAAGAGAGATTTAAAAGAAAAGAAAATAAAGAAAGAGTTTGTAAAAGGGAAAGATGCAAAAAAAAAAGAGAATAGAAAATACTATATATAAAAAAAACACTAACTATTTCCGTTTTATGTATTTTAAAAGAGACAAAAAAAGAAAATCAAAAGAAGATAATACTTAAAAGATAAAAGCTAGTTTAGGAGACTTTTTGTGATTTTTAGGTTTTAATAAAAAAAAATATATATTATAAAAGAAAAGTTAAGCTTATAAAGGAAGGTTTTGAAAAAAAAATTTAATTATTCACATTTTATATTTTTAAAAGAGAATAAAAGATAATGAAAATAAAATAGGAGAAAAGAAAATAATAATTGAGTGTTTTTAAAAGAGAAAATTATGAACTACTTAAAGATGAAAATTAACTTAAAAGTCTTTTTGTAATTTTTGATTTTAACAAAATAATGAAAAAGTGGCATAAAAAGAAAATAAAACTATAGAAAAAAAATAAAAAATAGATTTCTATAAGAAAAATAAACACTAATATTACAAGAAAAAAATGCTAAATGAAACTTTATGAAAGCTAATAAGAAAAGAAAAAACTAGAAAAGAAAATTTCATTTACATTGAAAGAAAAGAAAAAAGAAAGAAAGTATAAGCTAGAAAATAAGTATTAAGCTAAAAAGAAAATAAAATGAAGTATTAGCATTTAAAGAAAAGCAAGTGAAATACTTAAAGGAAAAAAGATAGAGTATTATGAGAAAAAATAAAGTTGATAATAAAAAAAATAAAATGCTACATCGAAAGAAAATGCTAAAAGAAAAAAAAAGAATGAATTGTATTGAAAAGAAAAGAAAAATAAAACAAATGAAATGAAAGTTAGGACATTAAACTAAAAGAAATTTGATTAAAAGCTCCATGTAGGAGGAAAAACAACCTTTTCCAAACTTTCGGCCAAAATGGGTGAAAAGCGACTAAGAAATTTTGACATACTCTCACTCTTTTGATCATAACTTTTTTCACAAAAATAATTTTAAAGTGAGAGAGGTGTCATTAGAAAGATGACTTTTGGAGCTTCAGTTTGAACACAAAATAACCTAATTTCGAGTCCGAACGAGGGAGATATAATAAAAAAAAAGTCTAAAAAATAGCCCTGCGGACCCGGCGCTCGCGAAGCGGTCGCACAGCGCTTGAGCGCCTCACCACCAGTGAGCAGTGCTCGCTTGGTGCTTGCTAGGCGCTTGAGCGCCGTTCAGCGTGTACTGAAGCTCCAGAACGTCCATATTCCAAGTTTTTGCCCAAAAACAAGTTTTTCATCTCCCAAAACATGTATGAACCCAAAATCAAAGCCTCCAACCACCTATTTTGATACTCACGGGTATAACTAAACCCGAAACAACCTCAAAACCTCGAAAGAAACTCTCAAAAATCCATTTCCAACCAACCGAAATGACGAAAAATGGTTTTAATGCAAAAACCCGCTTTATTGAACATAAACACATTTTTCATGCGTTTTTACACAGTGAAACAGCATAAGATTACATATAGTACCCTTATACACTGTAAAAAAACTCACCCAAAAAAACCATTTAAAACTATTAAAAACTTTTTACAATCCGTGGTATGTTAAAAGTCGAACCACCGCTGGTGTCACATCTATTTTTCGTGTTATTGGATATGTTTAACTTGTTCTTAAATAATTTAAACAGATATTTATTAAAATAGAAACTAGCTATTACATCGATCCTATGTCCGGAAGGCTCACATTCGACTATCACGATCAACCCCCATGATTAAAAAAATAATTATCATTCGCACCATTCAATCAAACACGAACAATAAATGGCGATCATAAAATTGTAATTAGAACACCTACAAAACAATAGTTAACACAGTTCTAAAACTACCGAGCACAGATAACCGTAAATAAAAACAAAATTTCTCTAATACCAATTGTTGGAAGCAAAACTGCAAATATCTTTGATTTTGTAAACGATTATCTGAAAAAAAAATTATTTGGACGAGCAAATGACAAAACGGGCTCCAAAATTTTTTTTTAATGACGATCGATCAAAATAAAACCATACATCCGAAATTAATTTAGAAGAATACATTTTTACCGGTCGAATCTTCAACTATGATTTGAATCCAAGTTGAAACTTTTTTCAGATCTTCTATTGTATTCTCTTATGCAATTCTTGAATGTAGGGTAGGTTATAATCTATCAAGAATACGTACCGACAAAACCTGAACAACTTTAATCTGGGAAGACAAGTTATAAAACTGGTTCAACCTACCCGCATATTTATAGGACTATAGCAGGGACCTGCGAAGTAATTATGAGTAAGACATCCAGTGGAACACAGACACGTATCAGCGATTTTCGTAATTAAGAAAACCTTATAACGATATTTGCAATTATGGAAAACCAGCAGTGATTTCTGTAATTTCTATAAAATACTGAATTACAGTTCACATAACTAAAAAACTATAATTGCACTCTGACCCATAATCTCAATACCATCTTGTATTAAGCTCCTGTTATTAAATGCTTACCATTTCTCCTCACGTTAGAATTTTCGATACCTGCCAATTATATTTAATTACTGACAATTTAATTTAATCGGCATCTTGATATTCCTTAAGCCTTTCTACTTAACTTATTTGACCGCCGGATAATCAAATCCACCTGCAGGATTTGGCCTGGTCAAAACTTATAAGCTTCCTTGATGGGGTATCGTCAATCTTGATCTTTCGGAATGTGGATTTCGTCAATAATTAATATTCACCATATAAATAATACCACTATCCAACTCACCAGGAATATAAACTCATATAAGATTGCACCTTCTAATGAATCAAAATAATGAATATTAAATATATGCAAATCAATAATTATTTCAGGATTAAGAGAATAAACACTATTCTTAATAATCTTAGAGTATTAATTAATTTATATAGTCAGTATAAATTACCCAAAATGTGAATTATTTCGGGACGTGAATTCCGTCAATAATTAATATTCATCATATAAATAATACCACTATCCAACTTACCAGGAATATAAACTCATATAAGATCGTACCCTCTAATGAATCAAAACAACGAATATTAAATATACGCAAATCAATAATTATTTCAGGATTAAGAGGATAAACACTATTCATAATAATCTTAGAGTGTGAATTAATTTATATAGTCAGTATAAATTAATGTGAATTAATTTATATAGTTACCCAAAATGTTCCGTTTAATACACATAAAGTGTACTGGTATAGAGAGTCAGAACAATATAGTATGCTATTATTTATTCCTCGTAACCAAGACAGGCCAGCTAAAACTCTGTACCACAGTCGTATCGATGGTATGTCCATTTCCATCTAAACTATGAACATAAAATTTATATTTTGCAAGAACCTATAATCTGATCTTCTGTGTGGAAGTCGTACTTTACACACCAGATTAAATACTATACAGAATATCGGACATCTATGTAGAATATTAAAGAAATGATACACATACATTACTCATAAAGATTCTCATAAAATAAAAAATTAATTTTATTAAAATAAAATGAAATACTAAAAATATGATTTTTAGTATACTAACCCTAACAATCACCCCACGTGAATTTGTTGGGAACTACAAGTTCTTTATTTGACCCTTCTTTATACATTGTTTCCATTCATGAGCTGAAACCGAAAATACCTCTACTCGAGTAGCCAGTCTTATGCTCCCTCGAAGTAGAATGCCAAGAAGAGAATGACATGTGAGAGTTATTGTGACGCTCCGTCTTTTGGGCACATCGGGACATAAAAGTATAATTAAAAGGAATATTCTAGCCATTCATTCATAGTTACATACGATAACTATTACATTATTAAGAGTTCCAAACTGATTAAAAGTACATAACGTTTACAGTTTTGCTAAAAATTTACAAAAATTACAATAAGCACAGGGAAACTGAACAAAAGGAGAAGATTTGAGTCTTCAGCAGGCATTATCGAGGTCCACTAACTTCTGCCACTGACTCTATTCTTCAAAACCTTCTTCTTCTTTTGGGACAACTTCCTCCAATAACTCCTCCTCTTCACCTATGGCACAAATTTCACGAGCCAAAGCCCAGTAGAAAAAAACTCTAAACCTTCTAACCAATCTCATGGAAAACTATTCCATAACACATACCATTTAACACTCAATATATTTTAAAGTCAAGAAGACAGACAAATTAAACAATTATAGCATGATAAACAGTTTCGTGAATAAATTTGCAATTATGTAATGCTATAAATGTAATGCAATTTCCCAACACGATGTATGCACAGAATCATAACAGGAATTCCACGCCGAGAGTTACCAGAGTAGACTTCATGGGAGTTGATCACAAAAGCCATCATTGCGCCTCATTGCGAATAGTAAATGCATTGCCTCGGCTTCATGCCACAACTATTTTACTGAAAGGTAATGGCGTGGGGTCCGAGCCACCCTCTAGGCTAACCAAAACCAAATCTAATGATCAATCAATATATAATAAATTGGTTTATCATACCTTAAGACTCGTGATGCCTTTGCTGGTGTCAACCCAAAGTCTAAGTCATCGAAACCAGAACACTAGCGACGAACCCGTGGTACCTAACAATATCTATGATAAACAACTTTCAACACCAAGGACACTCTTAGCATGCTCACAGGGAATATATCCCAAAACAGTTACAAAAATGCCTACTAGGGACGCACTAGACCTAGAGCCGAGAAAAAGAACAACTCCAATATATCCCAACCCATAATGGTAGATACGAAAAGGACTCCAATATGTCGGAATGAAAATGTAAAAATTCCCATGATTTACAACATGCGTCTCAAGTACAACTATTTATAGCATGGCATTAAACTAATCATGGCATGGCACATGGTACAACTCATTAAAGCATGAAGTACAAGAATGTGAAACACAATTTACAATTCATAAGACATGGCTCAAATTTACTAGCATGGGTTCTAATCATCGTATATTCATTCTGAAACCATAATTGCCCAATTCAAATCAAATAAAAGACAAATCTTGGGTCTCACAACAATGGATGCTTAATAACATACTTAACAACTTTAACTTTTGAGTATCAACTTTAAAGGGGCAGCGGGGTATCTAGACATGAAATTAAGTTATGCTTTTTAAAAATCATTTAGATAAAAATAGTTTCTACAACTTTTATGTTTACTACTAAGGTTATATCCTAAGGAAAATATGTGACTATTTTCATTTAAGAGAAATTGGTTCAGCAATTTATAGAGAGAAGTACAGAAAGCATGCCTCAGTTGGTCTTGATTTTGGGGTATCAAATCAAGTCCTACATGTCTGAATTGTATATATATTCTAGTTTAATATGTCCCCTATAAGTTTCATGAATAGTTCTAATGGTAGTTATTTGAAACAAGTTATAGATATAGGCCAATTTATAAAATGGGAGAATCTGGTTACAACAGAGAGTTCAAAAATGATTTGAGGGACCACCCGTGGGTATCTTGGTCTGCTTCTTGGACAGTGAATAGTTAAATATATCACGTACACTTTTCATGAAAATCACATTTGGATTTGAGCACTGAAAATATGGGTTTCTAGTCATACAAAAACATGTGACAAAAGGCTTTGTTACTCACAAATCCACAACAGTGACTTTAAGATGCATTGTGGAAAGCACGATATACATATTATCTACAACTTATATGTTTTGACCTAAGCGCGGATCTCATTCTAAACTAAGATTTTTAGGTCTACAAAACTGAATGGTCAGAAACTGACACATTTTGAAAAACATGTCATATCTCGAGTTCTACTAATTGAAATCAGTTCAAACTAATTTTATTTGAACGATCGCATCCCAACCTAGGTCTGAACATAAAAGTCACACTTAGATCATGTTTCTATATTTAGTTATGATAATTCAAATTTCGGGACAGAAAGTCAAAATAGCCCAAAAATTAAGCCTTCGAGGGTTTTAGCTTCCTAACTCATGGTGTGTCAAGATTTGACCCTATTGCTTTGCATGAATGTGTTTAAGATTTACATATCTTTGTTCTAGAACTTATAGAAGCTACACAACTCATGAATACAAACATGTAAACTCATTTCTCACCATAAAAACTATGAACCGTCTTAGTTTTCTTACTACAACACCTTTTTAATCCATTTTTCGATTCTTGTTTTTACATGTGTTTAAGGAGATGAGTTGATGGAGATTTTTGTGTAAGAATAACATAAAGTTTTAGAGGTTTACGTACTTGTTTGAGGGCCTAAAGAATGAAGATTGGCTTATAGGACTTGGCTTTTTGGCACCTTGGTCTCCAAAGATCCTTTTCTCTTGAACCTTATTTCTTTCTTCTTCTTTTTCTTTCTAAGTCTTGAAGAAAACTTAAGAGACTTAAATCTGGTCCCTCTCTCTCTCTATATTGCCAAAAATGAGGAGAACTAAGGTAGGGTTTGTTGTTCAATTCATAGGTGAAGGAGTTAGTGGATGTAATTATGCATTTGGAAGCTTTAAATTGAATTTCTTTTGCTCCATCGGTTGCATAGGGTGGCCTTAGTCTTTTGAGACTTACACAATCAGATATGGGAGCTAGGAAATTTGGCAAGGGGAATTTTGGGGAAGCGCAAATCTAATTTTTTATTAATTTGGGGTTTAAACTAGGTTTTAGTGCTAAATTGTGCAAGAAAATGCTTAAATGCTTAAAAAATTAATTTGACGTATCTTTTTGGTGTCTACCTACTAAAACATGTTATTTTAGTAATTTTATAATTAATTTAGCATTCTCATGAATTATCATAACTTTGATAGCAATTGATTAGATAGGTATAGGCTTTTAAGTCAAATTAAATTAGTTTGACAAGATTTGACTTTTTAACTTATTTTAGTGTGTAAGAACTTCAATAATAATTTGTTTGCTTTTGTTAACCTATACTATTATATTATTATATACATTACTTATTTAAATAGTCTTGAGTCATAATAATTGTCACGCCCCAAACATCAGGATCACGTGAAAGCCTACCAAAACACTTTCTGAGAAAATAAGATTTGCAATTGGAAAATCATGAACTCAAAAATATACATCATTTGGATAAAAATCCCCATAGTTCAACTCTCATAAACAGTAAACATGCAATTTCATACATGAATAAGCATATCGCCTCAAGGCGTGCAAAACCAACCTTCTGAAACAAGCATCACATGTATAAGTACATGTCCAAAATAGAGAAACTACAACTAGTCTTCTGCCACCACAGGAATCTAGGTCAACTCCACATGCTCACCTGAAATTTTTTTTACCGCCAAAACCCACACCGTGAGCCGAAGCCCAATAGAAAATAGACAGTAAAGCTATAAAGCAGGCTATGCAATCATATGGTGGGAGCTAACTTGACCACGAAAGCCAAAAAGGTTTTCTCTCAAAACCACAAGTTTTTCATATGAAAACCATCATTTTCATCATTGAAACTATGTATATCATCTTAACAGATATCATGCCACGATTAAGAAAAAATAGTAAAACACACCGTTCTCCACTCGGGACACACAGTCGAGGGGAAAGAGATAAAATATAATCCTATGTACCAACTCTGCCACAATGACAAAGATAACAACTATAGACTCATGTCCATTACCCTAGTCACCACTCAAGGCCTGCTTAGTAATGGCAAGTTCTATGCGTAGTTACGACAACGACGCCATTAACGGAGGCAACCGACTCAATTTACAGGGCTAGCCCGAAGGTCCAGAGCACCTGTTACTTAATTTATGGGACCAAAACCCGAGGGTCCAAAGCACCCACATATCGCCATTCACGGAGGCACCCGACTCAATTTACGGGATTAACCCGAAGGTACAGAGCACCTATGCTGCGCACGTTTTTGGACTTCCACGAGCAGCAATGTAAGCCTACATCCACATACCCACTGTCATGGTACATCTAGAAAAAATATTTAAAAATCCAACCGTAACTCAACTACGAAAACCCGTAAAATAGTTCTAGATCGCATGTATAAAAGAGATCTAATCCATTCACATGGAGATCAACAAGCATGTAGCAACAGATTTTCAACAAAACGTTTAAAAAGCTGAGACTCAACCCCAAGGGTTAGCTCCAAACCTCCAAGACACGCTTTTCATAAAAACACCCCATTTTCAAACCTACTTTTGAAAACCATGAATCTCAACATATCCAGATCATGTATAAAATCAAGAAAAGGCAAAAAATCTACTTTTTACGCAAAACCAAGGTTTAAAACATGAAAATCACATTTAATGCATTTCTACCTAGTGAAAGCAAGTATAATTACATACAACACCCTTTAACAGCAGTAGGGTCTAGAATTCTATCTCAAAGAGCTAAAAGCTCGATGCCTTAAAATCCAACCTTGTCGGAACGCGAATTCGTTCGGATGGATACGAAGCCCACATCATCGATAGTAAGGATCTACTATCCGACCGCTAAGAACTAAGCCCGGGCCCTCCCGAAAGCTAGAGAGAAGGTAGAGAAAAAGGTAGAGAGAAAGAGATTTGCTTGAGAAAGATATTTTGAGTCTCAAAAAGGATATTTTTAGCCTTTATAGATTTTCGCGCTCAGGACCCATCGCTCGAGCGCCCAAGCACTGCTTGAGCGGACCCCTTGCCGACATAGGCCCTGCCACACCATCGCTTGAGCACCCAAGAACTGCTCGAGCGGTCACTTCTCGGATCAACTCCATGCCACCAGCCCGCTCGAGCGCGCTCCCCACCGCTCGAGCGATCAATGCTGGGAAAAAAACTAAAGAAGGCAACGAAGACAAACCCCCCGCGTGCATAACATGTATAACACTTATACAAAACATGCTGTTCTACAACTGGAAATACAAACCATACACCAAGAGATACATTTACTAAAAAAAACACATCAATGTATATAAATATCTCAAAAGAGACGGGTCTGTGTTTCACAATAATGCTTGATTTGTGCAACTCTTTTTCATTTTTGAGTTTAAAAAGGCAAAAAATAACTTTCTGGCACAAATCCCAAGGTGTCCAGCTACTTAGGAGTATTTTTGTCATTTTATTGTTATTTTGTCTTTTATTACTTAATTTTATTTAAATCTTTGATTTAGGTGTCGATGTGTCAAAATTTAGATTTTTAAGACTTTTTGCTGTATTTGGGACAAAATAATCATTTTACCATAATTATAAGAAATTTTAATTTTTAACCTTATATTTCGTGTTATTTACTTAATTTAGGATGTAAAGAGTTTTTCCTGAGTATTAGGGCTTTGCCTCTTGAGTTTAAGGTCTTTTTAGGATTTTTGTATTGAATTAGGATTTTTGGTTGTGTTAAGATTTTTAATATTTCAGTGACCTAAGTGTTAGAGTTGGTATACTGAAAATTATATTTTTAGTATTTAATTTTAATAAAATTAATTTTTTATTTTATGATAATTTTAATGAGTAATGTATGTATATAATTTCTTTAATTTATGCATGGATGTCTAATATTTTATATAGTATTTAATCTGGTGTGTAGAGTACGACTTGCACACAGAAGATCAGAGTTTAGGTTCTTGCATATTATAAGTTTTATATTCACAGTTTAGATGGAAATGAACATACTATCGGTACGATTGTAGCACAGAGTTTTAGTAGACCTGTCTTGGTTACGGAGAAAAGATAATAGCGTCGTCTATTATTTTGACTCTCTGTGTAAAACACTTTATGTGTATTGAACAGGATATTTGGGATAATTAATTTTATACTGATTATATAAATTAATTCACACCCAAGGTTATTATGAATAGTGTCTATACTCTTAATTCTGAAATAATTATTAATTTGCGTATATTAAATATTTTTTGTTTTGATTCATTAGATGGTACGATCTTATATTGGCCTATATTCCCAATGAGTTGGATAGCAGTATTATTTATATAGTTAATATTAATTATTAACGGAATTCACGTCTCGAATGATCGGGATTGATAATACCCCCTTAAGGAAGCTTATAAGTTTTGACCGAGCCAAACCCTATAGGTGAATTTGATTATCTGGCAGTCAAATAAGTTAAGTAGAAGAGCTTAAAGAATTTTAAGATGCCAATTAAATTAAATTATCAGTAATTAAATTTAATTGACGAGTATCGGAAATCTTAACGTGGGAAAAAATATTAAGCATTTAACAGCAAGAGCTCAATGCAAGATGATTTTGAGATTATGGGTCAGAATGCAATTATAGTTCTTTAGTGGTGTGAACTGTAATTCAGCATTTTGTGAAAAATACAGAAATCGCTACTAGTTTTTCATAATTACAGATACCGCTATGTGGTTTGCTTAATTGCAGAAACCGTTGATGGAAATCTGTGTTCCACTGGAAGTCTTACTCATAATTACTCCATAGGTCCCTTATGTAGCCCTATAAGTATACGGGTAGGCTGAACTTATTTTATAACTTGTCTTCATGACTAAAGTTATCCAGGTTCTACCGGTACGAGTTCTTGATAGATTGTAGCTCACACTAAATTCAAGAATTGCATAAGAGAATACAATAGAAGGGTTGACGAGAGCTTGAACTCGGATTCAAAAACGTAGTTGAAGATTTGACTGGTAAAAGGTATTCTTCTAAATTAACTTTGGTTGCACGGGTTTTATTTTTGATCATTTAACGGCAAAAGTTTTATCTGGAGCCCATTTCAGCGTTTATCCATCCAGTTAATTTTTTACCGAAAGTCGTTTGTAAAAACAATAATCTGGGCACTTTTGTCTTCAACAATTGGTGTCAGAGCCGTTTTGTTTATTGTTCATGGTTATTGGGGCCGGATAATTTTACAACTGTGCTAACTTTATTTTTTAGGCATTCTAATTCCGATTTTATGATCGTCATTTATTTCATGTTTGATTGAATGGTTTTGAATGATAATTTTTTTTAATCACGGGTTTGACTGTGATAGATCGAATGCGAGCTTTCGAGACATAGGATTGATGTAATAACTAGTTTTTATTTTTAAAATATATGTTTAGATTATTTAAGAACATGTTGAATATATCCAAGAACACGAAAAATATCGGCGGCACCGACGGTGGTTTCGAATTTTTACGGTTCGTGGATGACGGTAAGTTTTTTTTATTGGTTTTAAACAGTTTTTTGGTGAATGTTTTACAGTATTTATACATTAAAAATAGAAGAAGAAAAAAAGTCAAAACTGCGAAAAAAATCATTAAAAACAAATCGGTACCGGCAGTAGTTCGGCGGTAGTTTTGATGAATTTTCAGGCCATTTGTTAGACTATTTTTTGAGCATTTTTTTAGGCAAAAAATAGTAAGAAACATACCTTAAAATACTATCCAAAAACTATAAAAAAAAAAAAGGGCCAAACAGTGCACAAAATAGGTGGGAAAATTTGGGCATCGCGGTAATTTGCTAGCGGAGGCGGCGCAGCTTTTGGGGCTTTTTTTAGGACTTTTTCAGACTATTTTCGAGGAATTCTTAGAAGCATCATGTGGACGAATATTTAAGCCATTTTTTTTAAAAAAAAAGTGGGCACAAAAGAACCAATAGAAAAGTCCAAACAGTGGATGTTTTGGGTGGCAGCACGGCTGGTGCGTCGATGACTGTTCGGGCAGATTTTTTGATAGTTTTTTGGAAAATTTTCGAGTATATTTTTTGACAAAAAAATATACTTTTGAGAGCTTTATTTCGGTATAAAGTACGTCGAAAACGGATTTCGGATGATGCCAAAACGGCCTAAGGAAGTTGGCGGCGCAGTAGCATTTTTTGTGCTTTGGCGACCATCGAAGCCTGTTTTTTGGGCTATTTTTTAGCAAAGTTTTTGACAAAAAATTCTATTTTAAGAGCTTTTTTTGGTATTGAAATCGTTGAAAATGGAGTTCAGATGAGGCGGCAAAAGCCACCTAAAGGTGGCGGCACTAGGCGGCGTCGACGACAACAAGGTGGTGGCTTGCAGTTTTGGTTCTCCCGGAGCTGTTTTGGTTGTATTTTGATATATTTGAGACTGATATGTGATATACTCATATATCACAAAGTATCAAAAAATCTTGATGCAATCAGGACATAGAATCAAAGACGAACATGGATTATTACAGCTTATCTATTTAGGAGACTGAAACGCTTCAACGTTTCACTTGGATCATAAAATCGGGATATATGCATATCGTGTTTATAT
>JAOTRH010140764.1:0-13795 GCA_034768845.1 Heliamphora exappendiculata | reverse complement strand
TTATATTTGTAACAAGTTAGGCATGATTGACATCTATGCTCCAGCTTGAGGGGGAGTGTTAGTGATATTATGAGATGTGTGTATATTATATCTGTACATAGACCCGTTAGTTATAAGAGCCCATTAGGGTTTTGCTGTATCCTTGTAATTAGTATATATAATGGACCTCTCTAATTAAGAGGTTAAGCTTTTCAGATAATAGATTATTCTCTTTTGCACCACCATAAATGAATTATGAACTCTAAACTCGTGCATAATGAAAACCTCTGCTCTCCATTATCCGCTCTAACCAAATAGGACTCCTCTAGGCCAGAATCATCACTAGAATCTTCCCTAATATGCAAACATACCCCATCGACACCAGCTACTATCACAACATCATTTCCAAACAAGCCCCCTTAACCCTTTCAACGGAAAGATTACCATTATCCGGTTGCTCCTAAGAAGATAACTTGAGCAGAAGTCCGTAATCAGCGCACTGATCTACAGGCTTCTTAAGCTCTTCACCTGAAAAAGTGATCTTCAATAAAACCTTCTTCCTAATCCTCAAAATACCTAGAATCCTTGATAATTAAAACCCCTTTCTGCCTCTTGTCAACCTTAATCAAAACATTTTTGCCGGAGGCCCAAATTGAGAAAACCTAGTTTGGTTTACTAGTGATTTTAAAATTAAAACTCAACAGAAATAGTGACCCAGTGTGATGAAGTCCTAAATCAGGTCGCCTACCCCAACAATTGACTCGTTGAAATGCTTGTACACCCATGCCCCTGTGTAGCTCTTCCTTAAACTATACACTTATGATCAAAAGAAAATCAACTACTTGAGGAAATTGAAAGAAAACAAATAAAGACTACTATTATTGCATCTTGAGCCAAAATGCTTGATTTACAATGAAAGAATACATCAAATATATAGGCTATAGAAATTCTAATAATGGTAATAGACTAACTAAGAAACTAAATCACAATAATAGAAAAATATCAATAATAATGATAGTATATTCTGGCAATCTCAATAATGGAAACATATTACCAAAAATATATTCTCATACCCCTCCTCAAACTCATGAAGCAAGCCCGGTGAGCAGAGAGAGTTTGTCAAGCAAAAATCGAAAACGAGTCAAAGTGTGAGTCTTGGCAAAGAAATCGATAAGCTGCAATGACGAGGAGACGAATGGGAGATCAATAGTAGCAAGCTGAAGATGCTTACGAACAAAGTGACAATTAATCTCTATATGCTTCGTACGTTCATGAAAGACAGAGTTATGAGCTATCTGGATCGCACTCTTATTATCACAGTATAGAAAAGTAGGAGAAGAGCGAGAGACACCCAAATCAAAGAGGAGCCAACAGAGCCAAACAATCTCAGCAGTAACATGAGCCATGACACGGTATTCAGCTTCAGCAGTAGAACGAGCAATGACAGACTATTTTTTACATTTCCAATAAATGAGAGAGTCACCAAGAAATACACAAAATCTAGTAGTAGACTTGCGATTAGAGACATTACCAGCCCAATCAGCATCAGCATAAGCCCGAAGCGTCAATGGTGAAGACAAAGAAAATAATAGGCTCTGAGAAATAGTACCACGAACATAACGCAGAATACGAAGCAGAGTTGCCCAATGAGTGAAGTGCGGAACAGAGACAAATTGACTCACCACATGTACGACATACGCAATGTCAGGACGAGTCACAATAAAGTAGACCAGACACTCAACCAGCTTGCGATAGACAGTGGGATCCTCAAGAGGAACGCCATCAGAATGAGAGAACTTAGCATGCAATTCAATAGGAGTATCCACGACTTTAACATCAGTGAGACAAGCACGGTGGAGCACCTCAGTTGCATATTTGGATTGAGAGAGGTGATAACCCGTGGGGGAAGAAGCAACCTCTATACCAAGAAAGTATTACAAAGGACCCAAATCTTTCATTTCAAATGCACGAAACAAATGCTATTTCACGTCAGAGATAGCAGTAGAAACAGAACCAGTGATGATCATATCATCCACAGATAATAACAAAATAACCAACCCAGTAGAAGTGTGGTGGAAAAACACGGCAGAATCATGAGAACTAGAAGTGAAACCAATATGAGTAACCGTAGACTGTAAACACTCATACCAAGCACGAGGAGACTGTTTCAAACCATAAAGAGCACATTGAAGACGATAAACAGTACCAGGAGGATTAGGGAGACCTAGAGGAGGGCACATATAAACTACCTCATTGAGATGCCCATTGAGAAACGCATTCTTGACATCCAACTGGAAAAGAGACTATTGACGAATGGCAGCAATAGAGATCAAAGTACGAACTGTAGTCATCTTAGCCACAGGTGCAGAAGTTTCCTCATAATCAATGCCATACTCTTGAAAAAATCCCTTAGCAACTAATCTGGCCTTATAGCGCTCCAGAGAACCATCAGAATGAGTTTTAACTTTGTAAACTCACTTACATCCAATAAGGTTTTTATCGGTAGACAGTGGAATCAAATCCCAAATACGAGTCTTCTGAAGTGCAGTTAATTCTTCGTGCATGGCATTGATCCAATTTGGATCAGTACAGGCTTCCTTATAGGACTAAGGCTCAAAGTAAGTATGAATAGCAAATAAAAAGACACCATAAGAAGGTGAAAAGCAAGTATTAGAAAAATCAAGTCTTATCGGCAGAGTACGAGCACGCAAATGATAGCGTCGTTCAGGGGGATCAAGATCCACAGAGACAAGTGGACTATGTCTGAACTAGTGGATATGTGTTGAGAAGAGGGAGGTAGCCGACGAGAATAGACTAATGAGAGAGACGAAACAGCAGAAGGACGAGACTAAGAAGGAAGATCAGAAACGTCAAGAGTACGAGTAAACTCATCGGAAGGTACATCATTCGGAAAAGAATCAATAACAATTAGATTCTCTTTGGGAAGAGGGGCATATTTGGATGGCAGAGTAAAATATGAGAGACGCTTAAGAAACATAACATGACGAGAGACGTAAAGGCGTTTAGAAACAAGATTATAACACCGATATCATTTTTTTGTGAATATCTTAAACCAAGAAGACACAAAGAGCTGAACGAGCACTAAGTTTATTCTGCTCTCTTTTGGGAAGAAGGCCAAAGCAAACACAACAAAAAACACATAACAAAGAGAAATTGGGAGGGTGACCCATCAATTTTTCATAAGAAGAAATACCAGAAAGAAGAGGTGTAGGCATGCGATTAAGAAGATACATTGCAGTAAGAACTGCTTCGCCCCAAAAAGTGGTAGGGACAGATGATGAAAGAATAAGGGAGCGAGCGGTGTCAAGAATGTGCCGATGTTTTCTTTCAGCTTTACCATTTTGTGCAGGAGTGTCGGAACATGAAGATTGGTAAATAGTGCCAGATGCAGCTAAGAAGTCAGTGAATTCGGTAAGAAAATATTCACCACTCAAATCAGAACGGAGTCTTGATAGTTGTAGAAAATTGGGTGTGAACCATGGAATGAAATGTGCAATAAATACAAAAGAAATCTGATTTGTGAGACACCAAATACACCCAACAAAACCGACTATAATCATCAATGAAAGAGACATAATACACTGACCCGCCTTTTGTTACAATGGGAGAAGGACCCTACACATCAGTATAAACAAGGGAGGAAGGGGATGCAGAGAGCGAAGTACTATTAGGAAAGGGTAGAGCTGACAATTTTGCCAATTTACAGCTACTGCATTCAGAAATGTCGTTCGCAGACACTTTATCCCAACAACCAGACTGAATTAACGGTTTTAGGCGGTCATTAGACAGATGACCTAACCGAGAATGCCAAAGGTAAAAATGAGAAGAGTGTTGATCAAAAGAAAAAGAAGAGAAAGCCGCAGAAGAGGAACCTAAAGGGAGATGTAAACTTTCCAACACATATAAATCACCAATCCTACACCCGATCCCAATCTGTGTCTGGGATGTCCGATCCTAAACAACACAACCGGAGGAAGAAAACACAATGTCAAAACCAGAGTCAGAAAACTGACTAATAGATAATAAACTAGCCATCAATTGGGGAACATAAAAGACATTAGGTATAAATAAAGAAGTGGACGAAGAAGGAATAACAGAACCAATAGAAACAGCCTGCATAGAAGCACCATTGGTAGTAGAAATAGAAATTGGAGAAGGGGAAATATAATGACTAAGACTGGACAAGTCAGGTATCATATGATGAGAAGAACTAGAATTAAATATCCAAGTAGTGGGGGCAATACCAGTGAGATAAGAACTATGCAAACTCGAAGAGAATATAGGCATAGCAGATGCATGAGATTGGAGCCCAAATGGTACCTGCATGGTCTGTGGTCTGAAACTGCTTAAACAGAGAATGTACTAAGGAGATTGAAGCACCAATGAAAGGCGAGAAAACCCAAATCACAGACTTCGTATCTAAATTCTCGAGTCAAAAGAGAAACTCATGCCCATCGTGAAGAATTTCCATGCAATTTGGTACTATAACTTTCAATTTTTCGTCAGCTAAAGCACAAAAGGCAAGATCTAATTGTTAAGTATATTTAGTATTAATATATTAAGTATTAATAATATCCTGTAGGGATGCTCACAGTATCTACTGTATGCTTTCATTGCTTAATAAATATGTTTGTACGTCTCACAATGAGAACACGTGCTTTTCTGTATTCTTTCTTTTTCTCTCTTATTCTAACATGGTATCAGAGTCATGAAACCCTAGTCACCACGAAATCATAACTGCCTACAGTAGCAAAACCCTAACCCTGGCCGTCAACCACAAGAACCCGACCGTCTGACCACCTCACCGACCACCGTCGGCAACCCCGAAGGCCTCGCTGACCATTGTCATCTCTCCAGGAGCCTGCGCCGACCACCGTCGACCCTCATCGGCGACTCCAAAAGCTGCGTCGACCTTCATCAGGTCACTAGCAAGCTTCGCTGAACCTCGTCGGTCCTTTTAGAGGCTTCGCCGATCTTCGTTAGCCCCTTCAGGGGTGCCGTCGTCCACGGTCGGCGTGACCAGGGAGGTCGCCGACCCTTGTCAGTCCCTCCAGGAGTGACGTCAACCACCATTAACCATCCTAGGGGCGTCCGCGACCACGGCCGACCCACTCTAGGTCCTTGCCGACCATTGTAAGCTCCTTCCGAGCCTTGCCGCTCACTCCTAGCCCTCCGACAGATCTCTAACCAGTGCGACCAGATTCTCTTTCCCTCACAGTGATGTCTGCTGGTTCCCTGATACTGTAAGGGTCTGGTGTGGTGCTTTCTCATACCTCCGTGTGGATTGAGACGTGTAATTCGTGGTATTTTTGGTTCCCTTGTTGGTGAACAAGGATGTCAGAGGATTCCATGACTCGCGAATTCCAGGTTGAAGCTGGATGACACTGTACCGCAGAGGTGTTTTCCTTATCCACACAGTTGATTGATCGGAAACTTGATGGTGCCCATGGCTATGTATTATGGAAGAAAAGTGTTATTAAGTCCCTTTAAGGTATGGAGCTCGATTTCCATCTGTTTGATAACCCTCCAGCACAGACTTCAGCGACCTTCCGGACTTGGACCCGGGATGATGCCCAGATATTCAGTCAGTTGCCCAACTCGATAGATCTTTCCGTTCAGGCTTCGGTGTTCAATACTGATACTATGCGAGAGATCTGGTCCTCGTTAGAATCAATCTATTCCTCCACTAATGATCTCTCCCGCCTATATGATGTCATGAAAGGCTTCTTTCAGTCCCAGCAATCCGGGAAGCCTCTTCAGGATCACATTATGCAATTTAAGATTTTGGCTGACGAGTTTGATCATCTTCTTCCGTTCACGAATCGGCTGTCTCAGTTTCAACAGCAGAGGCAGCAGCTTTTGGTGGTGTGTTTTTTGGCCAGTTTGGACTCCGAGTTCGACTCAGCGCGTTCTCAAATCCTTGCTGGAGCAGACATTCCCATTCTCTTCGAGACATTTCGACGTGTGAGTCGGGCGTCCCGTCGGGATGAGTCTCGTGGTTCTAGTACATCCCCTGTTGAGATCTCTGATCAGTCTGCTTTGGTGGGCGTTTATGGTAGCCGCAGCGGTCGAGGCCGCGGTCATGGTAGTGGTAGCAAGTCTGGTCGTGGAGGAGGTCGTGATGGTGGTTGTAAAACCCGTACATGCCACTATTGTGGGATTTGGGGACATATTCGCAGTGAATGTTACAAGCTTCATGGGAAGCCCCCACTGGTGACTAATGCCACATCTGATTTCAGTCAGCAGGACTATATCCAGCCCAGTCCACAGGGGCACCCACCTCGACTAAACGTGTTGTTGAGATGACTGCTGCCGAATATGATCAATATATGTATGGTCAGATTGGACAGAATACGAGCTCTTCTGAGGTAGCAGCGGCCACCTTTGCAGGTAATCCTACTGTATGTGTGGCTACTTCTCACACCTGGGTTATTGATTCTGGTGCTTCTGCTCACATGGATAGATCATCAGGTATTCTATCAGATTATAAGCTGACTCCTGGTCATGCTGGTATTTTGGTGGCTAATGGATCCTCTTTAGCTGTTGAGGGTTGTGGTGTTGCGACACCAACTCCTGCTCTCCCTTTATACAATGTCTTGTATACTCCTGCTAATCCCTTTAATCTATTATCCATTAGTCAAATTACTACTGATTTGAGCTGCTCTGTGACATTTTTTCCTGACTTATGTATTTTTCAGGATCTTATGACGAAGAGGATTATCAGTAAAGGACGGGTCTCTGGGGGGTTATACTTGCTTGAGACTGCTCTTATTCAGGCGTATTCTGCCTTGTCGTCTTCTGCCCTTGATATTCATTGTCGTCTTGGGCACTCTGGTTTGTCGAGTCTTAAAATTATGTACCCTAGTTTAAAGTCTGTGTCTGCCATTGAGTGTGAGTCATGTCGTTTTGCCAAGCACCTACGTGTGCATTTTCAGTCTCGAGTGAATAAACGAGCTTCTGCTCCATTTCGATTTAGTCCATTCTGATGTCTAGGGACCTAGTCCGGTCACCTCATTATTTGGTTTCCGCTATTTTGCGAGCTTTGTAGATGATTATTCTCGTGCCACATTTCTATATTTAATGAAAAATAAATCTAAGATTTTATTTGTGTTTACTCAATTTTGTATGATCGTGCAAACCCAATTTGGTACCTGTGTTAGGGTCTTGCGTAATGATAATGGGGGGAGTATCTATCTACTGTCATGAGGGAGTTACTTGTGAGTCATGGTATTTTCCATCAGACGTCCTGTCCTGATACTCCCGAACAGAATGGGATGACTGAGCGGAAAAATAGACATGTTTTGAAAACAACCCGTGCTTTTCTATATCAAATGCATGTTCCTAATCATTTCTGGAGTGAGGCTGTTCTTACGGCCTGTTATCTTATTAACCGCATGCCATCTACTGTCTTGGGTGGTGTTTTTCCGATGTATGTATTAACTCCTCTGTTGCCTGGGCACTCCCTGCCTCTTAAAATCTTTGGTTGCGTATGCTATGTGCGTGATACCAAGCCACAGGTTACTAAACTTGATGCTCGTGCCCTCAAATATGTGTTTCTTGGCTACCCTCAACACCAAAAAGGGTATCGGTGTTACTGTTCTATACCCCTTTCTATTCTCCTTCTCCTGTTCCAGCTCTGGGTCGTGAGTCACCTCCCTCCCCTTTGTTTGTCGATTTCTTGGTCTCTCGGATTACAACTGATACTCCTGCCACACCTTCTAAGCCGCTCCCGGCGTCACCTCTTGCAGCTTCACGCTCCCGTGATCCGCCTTCTGTTGAGCCAGTTCTCTCGTCGGTTGATTTGCCGGTAAGTAAGCTATCTATTGCTGCCCGTCGCCCTTATCGTCTTTGTCGGGATCACCCCCGGTATGTTGATTCCTATAAGGACTTGTCAGCTTCTCTACGTGTTTTTATTTCTACAGTTGATACTACTGCAATTCCTGGTAGCGTTTCTGAGACTCTCTCCCATGCTGGTTGGCGTTCTGCTATGTTAAAGAAAATGCTTGCCCTGGATCATAATGGCACCTAGGATCTTGTTTCTCTTCCTGCCGAGAAGCAAGCGGTTGGCTGCAAATGGGTTTACACTGTGAAGGTGAATCCTGATGGTTCTTTGGCTCGCCTGAAAGCATGCCTTGTTGCAAAAGGTTATGCCAAACTTATGGTGTTGACTACTTTGAGACGTTCTCTCCAGTTTCCAAGATGACTTCCATTCGCATTTTTCTTTCTCTCGCTGCCACTCAGAATTGGCCGCTTTATTAGTTGGATGTCAAGAATGCCTTTCTCCATGGCAATCTTCAAGAGGAAGTCTATATGAAGCAACCTCCCAGTTTTGTGGTTCAGGGGGGTCTGATCTGGTGTGTTGCCTTCGTCGTTCTCTATATGGCTTAAAACAATCTCCTCGGGCCTGGTTTAGGCGGTTTAGCATGGTGGTACAACAGTTTGGTCTGCGGCAGTCAGGCAAAGATCATACCGTGTTCTTTCGTCGGACTGATTCAGGCTGTATTCTTCTTGTGGTATATGTTGATGATATTGTTATCACTGGCGATGACCGTGTTAGGATTAGTAGCCTGAAGACCTTTCTACAAACACAATTTCAGACTAAAGATCTTCCGCACTTGCCGAATTTTCTGGGGATCGAGGTGGCTCGAAGTAAGCATGGAATTTTTATTTCTCAGAGGAAATATGTGATTGATATTTTGCGCGATGCCGGCCTGCTGAATGCCAAAGGTGTGGAGTCTCCAATGGATCCGAGTGTGAAGTTTCTTCCCGGTGACGGTGCTGTGTTTCCTCACCCTGACAGGTATCGCCGAATGGTGGAAAAACTTAATTATTTGACCACTATGACCAGACCAAATATTGTCTATCCTGTCAGCATTGTGAGTCAGTTTTTGTCTGATCCCCGTGTTTTTCATTGAAATGCAGTGGTTCGTATCCTTCGGTACCTCCATTCTAACCCGGAGAAGAGTTTACAGTTCTGTGATCGGGGTTATTTCCGTACCGAGGGTTATTCTGATGCAGACTGGGCAGGATGCCCGATTAATAGGAGATCCACATCAGGATTCTCAGTTTTTGTTGGTGGGAACCTAGTATCGTGGAAAAGCAAGAAACAAGATGCGGTGTCGAGATCCAGTGCTGAGGCAGAATACAGGTCTATGGCGTTGGCAACATCCGAAATCATGTAGGTTCGACAGCTTCTCACTGAATTAGACGAACCGCCTATAGGTCCTACCAAGTTGTGGTGTGACAATAAGTTTACTGTCTACATTGCTACTAATCCAGTGTTTCATGAGCAGACTAAGCATATCGAGATCGACTATCACTTCATCCGCCAAGAGTATAAGAATGGCACTATTGATTTTGGCTTTGTTCGATCTGGATAACAGTTGGTTGACGTGCTCACTAAGACGCTGCCCGGGCCCCTGGTTCACCACATTTGTAACAAGTTGGGCATGATTGATATCTATGCTCCAACTTGAGGGGGTGTTTAGTATATTTAGTATTAATATATTAAGTATTAATAATATCATGTGGAGATGCCCACAGTATTTACTGTATGCTTTCATTACTTAATAAATATGCGTGTACGTCTCACAATGAGAATACATGCTTTCCTGTATTCTTTCTTTCTCTCTCTTATTCTAACACTAATAGTGCCAAAACTAATTCGAAAGCTGATTCCAAATAGTACCCAAAAATAAGAACTAGAAGCCAAACAGTGTTAAAGGAGAACCGGGAGCCAAACAAAAGTAAGAACAAGGAGCCAAACAGTACCAAAGAAACCACAAACCAATATTGCCAAACAGTGCCAATAGTTGAACTAGGAGCAAAACAATACCAAACGGAAACCACAAACCAATATTGTTGCTGGTGAGGTCGCCGGAGTATTGAAGGAGGTTCGGCAAGGTCGTCGGTGTTGGTAAAGGGGTCTAGCGAGGTCGCCGGTGCTTGTAAGGAGGTCCGGCGAAGTCGCTGGCAGTCAAGGAGTCTCGGCTGAGGGCTTTCGAGCCCAAAGGGTTTTCGATCTACGGGTCTTGGGTGTTGGCATTGACGATCGGAGAAGGACCCGATGAAGTCGTCGGTGCTGGTTGTAGTGGCAGAAGCCTTCGGCTAGGGTTTTCACAACTTGAGGAAGAGTAGATCTAAGGTTTCGGCGACGATCGAAGGAGAGGGAACGATAGTGCAGAGGACAAACAACGGCTAGGGTTTTCCTGGTTTGCGAAGGATGACGACAACGGCGCAGGAAGATTGCAATCTAGGGTTTCGAAGGCCAGGAGGGAATGTGACGACGGCGAAGGAGATCGACGGCACCAGAGAGAAGGGACTAACTGTGGATTAGGGTTACCGACAGTGGATTAGGAGTTGGAACTCTTCTCTGATACCATGAAAGCAAATAAAGTAAAGACTACTATTATTGCTGTTAAAATTATTGCAGAGAGTGGGAGAGAAAAGGAGGAAGAGAGAGAATCAAAGTAACAATGAATAAGAGCGCAACAACACAGGGTTTACACCCTATCACTTGTTATTTATAATAAAATCAAGAAATACTAAAAGTACAATAATACCCTTAATACTCCTCCTCAAGTTGAGGCATAGATATTTTTCATGCCCAACTTGCATACAATGGGTTTAAGCATTTTACTACTAAGCCCTTTAGTAAAAATATCTGCTAATTGATCTGCAGATTTCACAAATGGCATACATATTGATCGCTGACAATTTCTTCTTGATAAAGTGTCGATCAATCTCTATATGCTTTGTTATGTCATACTGGACATGGTTATTGGCAATATTAATTGCAGCCTTGTTGTCACAGTACAACTTCATAAGTTTATCGTACTCGATACCTAAATCCTTTAATAGTACTTTGAGCCAAATGAGTTCGCAGATGCCATGTGCCATAACCCTATACTCAGCTTCTGCACTTGATCGAGCTATCACTGTTTGCTTTTTACTGCGCCAAGTAACCAGATTACCCCCTACAAATGTGCAATACCCAGATGTAGATCGTCTGTCACCAACTGAACCAGCTGAATCTGCATCTGTGAAAGCTTCTAATGTCAAATGGCCGTGACGAGAGAATAAGAGCCCTTTGCCAAGGGCAGACTTAAGATATCGCAAAATACGATAAGCAGCGTCAAGATGTACACTACGAGGATCATGCCTGAACTGATTGACAACCCCCACAGCATATGCAATATCAGGTCTGGTGTGAGACATGTATATTAATCTTCCCATAAGTCGCTGAAATTGACCATTGTCGACAGGTTTTCCATCACCACTATGGAGTCGATGATTAGCCTCGATCGGTGAATCTGCAGGTCAACATCCCATCATACCAGCTTCATCTAGAAGATCAAGAATATACTTTTTCTGGAAAATGAAGATCCCATTATCCGATCTAGCTACCTCAATTCCAAGAAAATATTATAGTGCCTTTAGATTTTTCATCTCAAATTCTTTTGCTGGATTTGCCTTAAGAAAAGATGCCTCCTCAGAATCATTACCTGCCACAACTATATCATCAATGTAGACAATAAGAACAGTGATCTTATTATTGCCTTACTTGATAAACATAGTATGGTCTGCTTGACTTTGTCGGTACCCAAACCACGCTCGAGGATACTGTTTTAGTCTATATAGGGCCTTCTTCAATTTGCACACCAACCCTTCAGTTTCACGAAATGAGAATCCAGGTGGTACATCCATATATACTTCTTCTTCTAGATCTCCATGAAGAAATGCATTCTTCACATCTAACTGCTGGAGAGGCCAACCCATATTAGCGACACAAAATAAGATTACCCGAACTGAGTTCATTTTGACTACTGGAGCAAAAGTCTCATGATAGTTAATACCATAAGTTTGAATAAAGCCTTTAGCAATTAGCTTTGTTTTGAATCTCTCAATTGATCCATCTGCCTTGTGCTTTACTGTAAAAACCCATTTACACTCAACTGCCTTATTCTCTTTTGTAAGAAAGACTAACTCTCAAGTACCATTCTTTTTCAAGGCTGTCATCTCCTCAATCATAGCCTTCTTCCACTTAGGATCCTCAATGGCTTCCTTCAAACCCTGTGGAATCAATATAGAGTACGAGGAGACAAAAGCACGATATGGGGCTGATAAAAAATTATATGAGACAAAATTAGAAATTAGGTGTTGGGTACATGTCCTAACGCCTTTGCGAAAAGCGATAGGTAAATTAGAAGTATTAAGATCAACAACATATGACTCATTACCAGGTGGTTTAGCGTGAGAATTTAAAATGGAGAATGGAGGTAACAACTGGTAAGATGGTAGTGTCACACGAGCCATTTGATCTTTCGAGCATCGAGTATAGGTACGAAGATCCTTTTTGTCTAAGCGTCCACCAACATCCTGTTTAGTTCCATCCTTACTGGGTTCCGTCTCCCCTTCACCAGGAGCCAGAACAGGCAAAGTAAGATTCGAGAAATCCAAATCTCGAGACTCCTGAGTCGGTGTATCCAATGATAACATCTCTTCTAAGCTAGAGGCCTCCCCCTGAAGAGATGTCTGAGGAGAGTGAAAAAAAGGCCCCAACTCCCAAAAGGTAACATCCATACTAACAAAGCTTTTGCGAGTGACCGAATCATAGCATTTATAACCCTTTTGGGTAGCAGAATAGCCAATGAAGACACATTTGATAGCCTTGGAGTCCAATTTTCCACCGGGGTGTTTTGGTGCGTGAACAAAGCAAGTGCAACCAAAAATTCGAGGTGGAAGAGAGGAGATAGGAGAAGACCCGGGAAGAAGCTCCAAAGGTGTTTTGAACTTAAGAACACTAGAAGGAAAACGATTGACAAGATAAGCCGCAGTAAGAACTGTCTCACTCCAAAAATACTTGGGAACATGCATAGAAATAAGAAGGGAGCGAGCAACCTCAAGAAGATGACGATTTTTGCGTTCAGCAACTTCATTTTGTTCAGGAATGTGTACACGACTGGTCTGAAAAAGAATACCACGAACCTCTAGATAGGCACAAAAACCACCATCAAGAAACTCAGTCCCATTATCGGTCCGGAGAATCTTGATGTTGGCATCAAACTGGTTGCAGACCCTGCGGTGAAAATTTTGAAAATAAGAAAATACTTCATTTTTAGTGCGAAGCAAATAAACCCAAGTAACACTGGAATCACAGTCAATAAACGTCACAAACTACCGATAACCAGAAATAAAAGTAATAGGTGAGAGACCCCACACATCAGAATGAATAATAATGAAAGGGAAAACACTGTGTTTATTAACTAAAGGATAAACATAACGTTTATGTTTTGCAAGTTCACAAGCCTCGCACAAAAAATTATTTCTAGAACAATGTTTAACTAAATAGGAAAAAAATCTATCTAAAATGCCAAAAGAAGGAAGTCCCAAACGGCGATGCCACTGAAGTAATTAGAGACGAAGGAGGCCAGCATCAGTATAGAGAGCCTGATCAGATGGTGAAGGTGGAATGAAAGCAGAGGCCGGAACATCCAGTAGGTACAGGCCACCATGTGCACTACCACTGCCAATCATTCTCCCCGTCGCCAGTTCTTGAAAAACACAATGAGTGGAAAAAAAGGTTACAGAACAGTTTAAGGAACTGATAAGATGACTAACAGATAAAAGATTAGTAGAAAAATTGAGAACATGAAGGACAAAGAATAGTGAAAGTAGAGAAGAGCAAGGAATAGAACCTTTCCCAAAAATAGATGATGAAGAACCGTCGGCTATTCTAACCTTATCCTTACCAGAACAAGTGGAATAAGAAGAAAATAAGGTAGAAGAGCCAGTC
>JAOTRH010140753.1:0-13796 GCA_034768845.1 Heliamphora exappendiculata | reverse complement strand
TAACAACTAGAGTTCTTTTGTTGAACACTCTATACGCTTTACTAGATATAAAATATCATAAGAAAATACATTCATCAGAATTTGCGTTGAACTTGCCTAAAAATTCTTTATTATTATTCAAAACAAAACATTTGCACCAAAAGGCGTGAAAACAACTAATGTTAGGTTTTCTTCAATTCCATGGCTCATATGGGATTTGCTTGAGAGAAACTTTTATCATAACTGTGTTTATGATAAAATAAGTGATATTTACAGTCTCGGCCCAAATTTATCATGGTAGATTATTTTCACAGAATATGGTTCTAGCCATTTCTTCCAATGTTCTATTCTTATTCTCAATTACTCCATTTTGTTGAGGGATTCTAGAAGTAGAGAAGTTATGATTAATACCATTTTATTCACAAAACTTTTTAAAATTTTTGTTTTTAAATTCTCTATCATGATCACTTCGAATACATATAATTTAAAAAAAAAATTTATTTTTAACTCTTCGAGACAGTTTTATAAAAGAGGCAAAGGCTTCATCCTTATGAGTTAAGAATAGCACCCAAGTGTATTTAGAGAAGTTATCAATAATAACAAATGTATATCTCTTGCCTCCAAGGCTGAAAGTCCTTGTTGGACTAAACAAGTCCGCGTGCAATAGTTGTAGTGGCCTAGAAGTTAAAATATTATTTTTAGAATAAAAAAAACTTCTAACTTGTTTGCCTTGTTGACATGCATCACACACTTTGTCTTTTTTAAATTTGATTTGGGGTAAACCAATCACTAACTCCTTTTTAAAAGTTTAAAAATTAAGTTCATGTGTGCATATCCAAGTCTTCTATGTCATAACCAACTATTATCACTCAAGGCTGCTAAGCAGTTGGTGTCATTCTTAGAAAGATCATTGAGAATAAATGTATAAACATTTTCACGCCTATAACCTTCAAAGATAACTTTGTTATTAGTTGAATATTCAATAACACATTTGGTATGATCAAACACAACTTTGTAGCCTTTGTCACAAAGTTGGCTGATGCTAAGAAGGTTATGTTTTAAACCATCAACAAGTAAAATATTTTCAATAGAAGGGGAAGGAATTTTACCAATACAACAAATTCATATGATTTTTCCTTTCCTATTGTATTCAAAAGTCACAAATTCGCCATATTTTGATTTGAGAGATGCAAACATCGATTTACCGCATGTAATGTGTCTTGAGCAAGCGCTATCGAGATACTACTTCCTCTCATTGAATGAGAATTTCAGACATACCTGCAAGTAGAATTAAGTTTTGATTTTTGGTACCCAAATTTTCTTAGATCCTTTGGTGTTAGTTCCTTGAGGGTATGTTCCTTTAGGAACCCAAGCCTTCTTGACAGAATTATTTGGCAGATTTCTATTTGGACAGTGTGTGACAATGTGTCCATACTCATAATAGTGAAAACAAATGGCATTTGTATGATTAGATGATGCCTTGACAAAAATGTTACTTATGAATTTTTGTTTCTTCTTGGGTTTATACCCGATTCTAGCTTTGTTAAAAACACATTTTTGTATGTCAAGAAGTTTATCTAAATTGTTTTTTCCTTGAGTGAATTTGTAAACAATTTTTGTAAGATCCTTAACTCTTTCACTCAAGGCTTTGTTTTTTTCCTTGAAAATAGAAACTTGTTTCGATAAAATAGATTTTTTACTTTTCAAAATTTCAATTTTAGTTGAGAAGGAAAGAACTAATTTTTTAAAAATAGAATTTTTTGCACTCATTTTTCTCAACTCATTATGCAAATCTTCAAATGCACTTTGCAATTCATCTAAAGAGAAAGAGTCAGAAGTTACCTCGTTATCTTATCTGGCCATGAGGCATAGATTTGCTATTTCGTTTTCTTCCTTTTTATCTTCTGAGCTGCTGTCGTCATTTTCACCACATGCAGTTATCATGGCATTTTTGAAGCCCTTTTTGAATTATTTTTTGAGTTGAGGACATTCATCTTTTACATGTCCAGGCTTTTTACACTCATAGTAGATAATTTTTTCTTTTTTGAATCCATTGTTGAACTTGTTAAAGTCGCCTTTGAATTTGGTAGGCTCGCTTCGATGTCCTTCTTTCTTGAAGAACTTTTTTCCTCATTGTTCCTTGTTTCTAAGAAACATTTTGAATTTCTTTGTGATGAGAGTCATGCCTTCATTTTCATCAGTTGAGGAGTCTTCCTCAAATTTTTTTTTAAGAGTTGAGGACTTGAAGGCGATACATTTCTTTTTTTTGTTGTCTTACTCTTTGTCCATCTTGATGTTCATCTCATGGGTCATCAGAGAACTAATGAGCTCTTCTAGACTGAGAGTATTGAGATCTTTAGCTTCTTGAATAGTTGTGACCTTTGCTTCCCAATTCTTAGGCATGCACCTAAAAATTTTTCTTACGATTTCTGCATTAGTATAGATCTTGCCAAGAGATTTCAGTCCGTTAATAATGTTAGTAAAGCGAGTAAACATATCAGAAATTATTTCATCATACTTCATTTTGAATAATCCATAGTTATGCACAAGCAGACTGATTTTTGACTCTTTCATTTGGTTTATACCCTCATGGGTAATTTCGAGTCTATCCCATATTTATTTTGCGGTGTCACATGTAGAGATCCTATTGAACTCATTTGGGTCAAATGAGCAATATAGGATATTCATAGTTTTAGCATTTTTTTGTATCTCCCTAATATCAGTTTCAGTTCACTCAGCCTCTGGTTTAGGAATGACAGCCCCTTCAATAGTTTTGGTGGTCTTTTGGGTCCATTTATAAGAACCCGCCAAAGGTCATAGTTTACGACTTGAATGCAAATTCTCATTTTAGCCTTCTAATAATTGTAATTTGTTCCATTGAACAAACGGGATTTATTGGTCGACTGACCTTCGGATTGGATAGGTCTGATGCTAGTGGTTGCCATATAAACTCTTAGACTGTTAAGTTAAAAGTTAGTTCTAGGCAATCCAAGAGGAAGGGTGAATTAGGTCTTTAAAAAAATAAATAACAATTTTTAAAAATCTTTTTAAAAATCTTTTAATAAAGCAAACAAATATATTAATTTAATCAAAGATTAAAGTAATGTAAATATTAAAGAGATTAAGGATAGAGAGATTGAACCGGACACCAAAGATTTATAGTGGTTCGGCTTCTTCTAAGTCTACGTCAACTCATCAAGTTCTCTCTTGAGTATTTTCACTATATAGAATGCTTCACGGGTGCATTTCAAGCCTTTACTACTTCAAGACTTCGCTTGAGTTAACCGAATGTTTATGGGCGCATTCAAACGCCTAACACAACTTTAAGAAGATTCTGTGAAAATAATTTCTTATTTTTTTTCTAATATCTCTTGAACTCTTCTTTGATGAGATTTACTCACTCACTCAAAGGATAAATGGTGTCTCACCCTTAAATACAATAAATGAAGAGTATTAATGAGAAACACTCACTCTCTTTACAGAAAAAATTTACAATAAATGAGAAACAAGAGTGAGAGATTCAGTAATAAATAAGAGCTTGAGAATTCTGAATTTGATTCAAGCAATAAAACAGTAAATGTAAGTCTCCAGTTTTTTTGTAAATGCCGAGAAGTTACTTCTTATATAAGCTCTTGTGCAATAATGACCGTTTGAGGTGAGTGAGAGTAATAAATGTCAAAAATTCAATCGTTGAGATCTACTGCGAATTTGAATTTTCGTCGTCGGTATTAACACAAATACCTTTAGTATCGACACAAAGTGTCCAGGGCAGGAATTTTCAAGTGGTTGGGTCGATACAAATCTTCTGAGGGGTCGACACAATTTCTGCACACTACCTCACCAACATCATGGTGTCGACACCTTTGGATATGGTGTCGACTCGTTTGAAACTTCAGCATCTAGGGAGGACCATTTGTGTCAACTCATTTTGCCTTTGGTGTCGACACTAAATTCTGCATGAAGCCTCGATTCTTTTGTGTCGGCACATTTGGACTTTGGTGTCGACACCAAAAATTCTTCAGATGGGCTCGAAATTTTTATGTCAACTCATTTTTCCTTTGTGTTGACACCCAAAATCTGCAGGTGGCCTCGGTTGTTTTGTGTCGACACAATTTTCATTTGTGTCGACCCAAAATTTTGGATACCAAAAGTGTGAAGCACTTTTGTGTCGACACAAAACTTATTTGTGTCGACTCATTTTGAGTCATGAGGAATTCGGCTCTTTTGTGTTGACACAAAATTTATTTGTGTCGACACTAAGTTTTGATACCTGAAGATCAACTTCATGAAACTGTTAGGATGTCAAGTCATTTGTTCAATAGGTGTTTTCACACTTAATATACTTCAAGTATACTTTGCTTAAAAAGTGTTTGACTTATTTTTCAACTGAGGTCAACACAAAATATTCTCAATTAAGAAAATATAAGTGTTTTAATCCTTTTGAGAGGTAAATTATTTCATTTGGCTAAGGTGTCAACTGTATTGTTCAAAATGTGTTAACACTTTCATTTTGGAAAAATATTATCATTTTAAATTCATTTATTCTTAGAAAATAAATTATAAAAATCATCAAAATAAAATTAAAAGCCCTTGGACTAACAATCACGTTTCAGTACTAGAACTTGAAACTAAAGATCAACAAGGCAGATGACCCGTTATCTTTCCCCGCTCAGATTTTTTACTGTATTTCTAAACACAAAAAACACGAACTAAGTGTGGATTTAGGTCCTTCGTGTTTCAAACCTTATCTGGCTGTCTTTCCCTTTTTCTGGTTATCACGTTACGTGAAAATTCTAAGAAGACTTAATAATTTCTGTCCTAGTGGCCAAGGTTGTAACGATATATATATATAGGTTACAGTAGGGAGCTAATGAGAAAATAAGATACGAGTTTCTAATATAATTAGAAAAATTCACTTTAACCTAAAAGCAATTCTCTAAAAACATAAATTACAAATCATATTGTTAAATAATTGTAATTATACTCCTGGCCTTTTTATCAAAATCGAACGTTCGAACTTATATTATTAAATAGCTATTATTCTTACAACGTTAAGATTACAGATACCTGTTGATTAAATTAAATAACTAACAATTATATTTAATCAACTTTTTTTAAAAATCTTTAAGACATTCCACTTAACTTATTTAATATATCGAATTATAAAATTCATCTATAGAGTTTGACATAATCAAAACTTATAAGTTCTTTTAAGGAGGTATTATCAATCCATTGCTGAGAATTTCATAAATAATTAATATTTACCATATAAATAATGTGTTATCCAACTCATCGATATTATTGACCCGTAAAAGACCGCACCCTCTAATGAATTAAAATAATGAATATTAAATATATGTGTCTAATAATTATTTTGAAATTAAGAGAATAAGCACCCATAATAACCATAGAGTATAAATTAATTTATATAATTAGTATAAAACTAATTACTCTAACGTGGTGCTATTCAATACACACAAATCGTACTAGCACAATGAATCAGAACTATAGTCGAAATTATACCGTTACCTATAAACAAGATATACCTACTAAAACATTGTACTATAGCTATACTGATGGTTTGTCCAATTCATCTAAGACTGTGAACCATAAGTTTGTATTCTATAAGAACCGATAATTTGGTCTTCCATGTATAAGCTAAATTCTACACCAAATTAACTACTATGTAAAATAAAAGACAGTCGTACATAATATTAAATAAATAATAAAACGCATACATTGATTATATAAATTCTCATTAAAATAGAAAAAATAAATTTTATTAATAAATAAAAAATAATACCAAAAATTTAATATATATATATATTTTAGTATATAACTTTAATACCATCAGTTTTCCTCATTACTCTTATACATTACTGTCACCACTCACCTGATATGCTGATATCAATACAAGTTGTTCGAGAATCAACACATATAAACTTAAAAAGGAAAACAATGGGTTCGTTTGGTTGCATTTTTTAAAATTGTTATTTGAAAACTATTTTGTAAAAATAAATTTTAAAAACAATTTTCTAAATTTTTGAAAAAAAAAATTGCATTTGGTATATTATTTTTAGAAAACTTATTCGTAACCCTAACTTACCCAAATCTAACAACCGGAAGCGAAAGGCACGCCGCTGGTGATTGTGTTTGCAAAAACAGAGGATGATGGCTGCCCGTTTCACACGCAGATACTCTTTAGGGTTTCATAAACGGCGACTGAGAGGTCGCGACGCTCGATGACGGCTGAGACGTGTAGACGGCGGTGGCGCTATAGCGTGCCTCGACGACGACCGAGACACGCAGACGACAACGACGATGACGATTGAGAGGTTGCGATGCTCCCTAGGATTTCGACGACGACGACTGAGAGGTCGCGATGCTCTCTGCGGTGGCTCAACGGCGGCGATGTGAGCTTGATGACGCCGAGAGATCAACGATGCCGCTGAGAGACCCACCAACAACGATGAACGACTGTGTTGCTTCGAGATGACGATGATGAGGAGTATATCGATGCTCTCTATATTGATTTTGTTAGCAAAAAATCAAACGAAAAAAGGAAAACATGTTTTTCATGTTTTCAAAAAGGTCTTAATTTTTAACTCAAATTTTTCTTCTTTTTTTTGAAATTTTTTTTTCAAAAATTGCTACCAAATGAAGTGTTGAGAATTTTGTTTTCATAATTCTTCAAAAACTATTTTCGGAAATGCAAACCAAACATGACCAATATTTATGAGTAACAAATTTTAACAATACATCTAACCCTCACTACTCTTATACATTACTGTCGCCATTCACTTGATAGGCTGATAACCAATACAAGTTATTCAAGAACCAACACATAAAAACTTAAAAAGGAAAACAATATTTACTGAGTAACAATTTTTAACAATATCATCTAAAAATTGATAACAATATATTCAAGAGTACTAACTCTAAAACATAATAGTGGCAAGTGGTAACACCTAAAATTAAAAAATAAGTATCCAAATAGAAAATAGTACATTCAACTTTTAAGTTCTAATATATCTCGAAAATAAAAATATCACAAAATATCAATCTCTCTTTGAACATAATACCAGAAACTGTCATCATCATGAAAATATATAATGCCAAAAAATAGCAAGTGAAAGTGGCTGAATGGCAAAGATGATGAATGGTGAGGCGAAGACAAAGGCATACAATGGCAAATGAATGACGATCGAAAAGAAGCTGCAGAGTTCGGGCTTCAATGTTGAAAGTAGCCGAATGGCAATTGGAGCCCTAATTGTGTCCTTTTGGATTCTTCCAAGTAATTAATTTAGTTTTTATAAATATATATATGCCTTCGAATTTCGGATTAAGTTGCTTTAAAAAAGTAAATCTCAAAATCGATCCCATCACATCAATTTTAAAATTTTTAGACCCATAACTAATTTATTATTTTAATAGAACCGAATTAACCAAATTTAAAAAAGATCATGTTGAGCTTGTTTATAAATTTTGTAGGTTTATTGAACTCTTAATTTGTGCAAGTATTATTTTCAAATAAGTGATTAAATAAAATTGTGATATAATTATTTTTATATTTAATTATTATTATGTAAGTGCTCGAATAAAAATGTGTAATCATTTTGATAGTTAAATTTAGTGGAAAAAATAATCCGAAAAACTATGTATATTTTTGAAATTAGTCGCGAAGACGCAGCACACAGTGAGAGAGAGAGACGCAAAGACGCAGCACAGAGAGAGAGAGAGAGAGAGAGAGAGAGAGAGAGAGAGGATGCCGGTGGCACGACCGGAGTCATCAGGTGCAACAAGAGTCATCGCTCACGTCGACATGGACTGTTTCTACGTTCAAGGTTTCCTCTCTCTCTCTCTTTCTCTCTCTCTCTCTCTCTCTCTCTCACGGACTGTTAGGACACTTTATAGTCTGGAAAATCAAGTAGTAGCTCTTTTCTTTTTTCTTTCTTTCTTTTTAATATCTGATTCAACGTACTTCAATGAAGAAACCCAACATTTTCCCTTTGAATTTCTACATGTAATTGGTTTACCGCATGTTGCTTCATTTTCTTTTATATTAATTTCTTAACCAAATTAAAGAAAATCAACCACAGACTTGTGTCCCGATTAATGTAGTCAATTACATGAATAATTTTTTTCTCATTCTGTTCTCTTTGTCGATGCAGGGGCGGCCGGAGGTGGTCACTGCACCCGACGCCAATTTCTGTATAATCTTATTATGAACAATTTGTATCTTATTATATTCAATAAAAAATATATTATTGACATTCTCCACAATTTAAAAAAAAAATAAATTTTTAAGGTAATTTTTTTCTGACATTGTGTCTAAAGTTTAGACAATTTTTCTGCATTTTTATAGGATTCATCTTAAATCTCCTCATTTCAAATATTGCATTCATCCAAACAGAGCTACAAATGTATATAAAATCCAACAAATTGAGTCTACCAATTAAATTGAAGCACATGAATATCATGTTTTTCAAACTGTAGAAAAAAAAAATGACCCAGAAAATTACAAAATAAGATTGACAATAAAATAAAATCTAGATGCAATTTTCGGCTTTAAAATACCTTTGGTTTAGAGTTGAGAGTACTAAGAGGAAAGTGTTTCATTGCCAAATAATATGTCTTTGAGGATCTATGAAAAGAAGACTCATAAGGATTGATAAGGATTTTATCAGTTAATATTTTTTATTCTTATTTTGGCCCCTCTCGAGTCAAGTTCCTTATTCCGTCCCTGCTTTGACATGCATGTCAATGTTAATAGTAATCTTATCACTCCTCTTGCGTTATTGATTGGCATTATATATGTTCAAACTGGCTTATTTAATTTCAGTGCAAAGCCTTTCTTGCACAGCTCCCATTTCATACTTATAATGCTGATTTTTGTTTGTAGTAAGTTTTGGTTTCGTTATTTAGGGAAAGGGCTCCCCTTTTTTCCCAAAACACTGCAGCATAACTTCTAAAACAGTTGTATCCTTAATTTGGTAAGGCTAATTGGTGTTTTTTATCCCGTGTAGTGGAGCAACGTAAGAAGCCACATTTAAGGGGCCTTCCCACTGCTGTGGTACAGTACAACTCCTGGAAAGGTGGGGGGTTGATTGCTGTCAGCTATGAAGCCCGTAAATATGGGGTAAAGCGGTAAGTAGATTGTTCTTGAGATTTTCTGACTACTTCATGTATAACTGAAGCTTCTTTCACTGTGCAAATCTATTGTGTGGTTAAGTTCTATGCGAGGTGATGAAGCAAAGCAAGTCTGCCCTCAAATTCAACTTGTACAAGTCCCAGTTGCTCGTGGTAAAGCTGACTTGAGCATATACCGTAATGCGGGTTCAGAGGTTTAAAGAATTCAAAAGTAATCTTTTCTATTGTTGGCAGTGCTATGAAAGGAATTCGCACTTGATTATTCTTCAACTTGCAGGTGGTTTCCATTCTTGCACGGAAGGGGCGATGTGAACGAGCTTCAATTGACGAAGTGTATCTTGACCTCACTGATGCTGCTGAAGCAATGTTAGCAGAAACTCCTCCAGAGAGCTTGGAAAAAATCGATGAAGAAGCTCTTAAATCACATGTCTTGGGGTTTAGTGAGGTAGGAAATGGAGTTTCCTGAACAAAAAGCATTCTTCAGAACATGAATGTTTGAAGTTTGAGAATATTTTGAAGCTGTTAATATATCAATGATTATACCATGTTTACATAATGTATTTCAGGGCAAGTCAACAAAAGTGCAGGATAGAATGTTTTATAAAGAATTGAGTATCGCTCAAGTATTGTACTATTGTTGTTTTTGTTTTCAAAAATAATTTTAGGACACACAAGTGAAACTTTAATTACTTGACATTATTTTTAACTTTTCATCTTTATTTTTTAGCAAGAAACACATGTATAACTGTGTTTTTGGTAGGTATTCTTTGGGATGTTTCAGTTAACAGTATGAGGTGGAATTGTCAATTGAAGTCGCATAAGTAGTGCATTTGGGGGCTGAAAGCTTGAGAAGGATCAATCTGTTAACTTTTAAGCATATAAATTACCTGTCATTGTAGGATTGTCCTTCATGATAATTAACATTACACGTTACAAATCCAATTTTTTTCTCTTTTGTAAGATTAATTATATTACAAGAGAACCAGTTTTTACATTGGTTTATAAAGTCAATTAATGTTTTTAGATTTTTGTATTGGTTTCTACTATACTTATTTTTAGAATCTTTTGATCTTTTTTGAAGGAAAGTACAACAAATGGCCAAACATACGTGGGGCCTTGCATTTTGGAATTGAAGATAGCAGTTGCTTATAGTTAATAATTTCATTAATGTAAGAAGTTTTTGCCAAGGAACTAAGTGGTGATGGTATAGTGGAAGAAGTTCTCTTTCTTGAATGTCTTACATCTATAACTGTTCATTTTGCATTTCCAACAGCTGCTACACTAATATTAGCATTTGATCTAGGGTGGAAGAGATCACAAAGAAAATGTGAGCGAGTGGCTCCGCAGGAGTGACACTGATCACCGTGATAAGTTGTTAGCTTGTGGGGCCCTTATTGTTGCAGAACTTAGGATGCAAGTTTTGAAAGAGACTGAGTTCACATGTTCTGCCGGTGTCGCTCATAATAAGGTGGGATGCAGTGCTCAATCTCTTTGTTGGTCTCCTATGTTCCATCATCTCATGGAAGGGAAATTACCTTTCTACTTGGAGTAAGTGATGGTGCTTATGTATGACTTTGTTAGCAGATGTTGGTGAAACTAGCAAGTGGTATGAATAAACCTGCACAACAAACTGTTGTGCCATTGGCAGCTGTAAAAGGATTGCTTGAACCTTTGCCTATAAAGAAAATGTAAGATGTTGCTTCAGACAGGCTTATTATATGTTTGCCAAATTTCTGAATTTTGATTTTGAGTTGTAGTGCTATGTTATTTTTCATCCTTAGATTTCTCTCTTATAGGGGACGGGAAACAATAACTTTTCCTCTGTGTTTTGGTAGTATTGTTGACATTACTCTTTTGAATGGATGCAGTTTCCAGCTAGTACAGACTCATAAAAGGAAATGCACTATTTAATGTCTTTTGAGGCAAAATTTACTTGCAGGAAACAGCTTGGGGGAAAGCTTGGCAGTTCCTTACAAATTGACCTTGGTGTGAATACTGTGGGAGGTCTATTGCAGTTCTCAGAGGAGAAGCTACAAGAACAATATGGCATAAATACTGGGTCAGTATCTATCTCTAATTGTAATGCTAGAAGCCTAGAACATTTGCAGCCCTCAGATTGTTTGCGAACTTAAACAAGTCTTAACAGGTTTTTCTTGGAAGGTTTTCACAATTATCCAATATTTAAAAGTTTTAACTTAGTCTAAATCCACATCAGTGACGATTTTGTTCCTGGTTGGTTCCTCATTTTATCTTCTTTCACATCTTGGCCAAATTCTGACCAGTTTTTAATGTCACCTCTCTTCCCAAAATTTCACTGGATATTCCCATTTTTCCTGAGCGCTCATTATTCTAAGTGCTGGATTGTTCGAAGATTTCAATATTATAATGGTAACTTTTCATTTCATTTCAGTTTTTGGACCAATGATCATGACATAGGATTTGACTACATAGTTTAGTGTAACCTTTCTTCTAAATGTTTTCAAAACTTTACAGGATTTTAAGTTCAAAATGTAATGTTTATTTGAAATCTAATGGAGGATGTATGTACTACATCTGTGTTTGGGTATTACTTATGATTCCATCTTTTACATGCAATTCAGCACTTGGTTATGGAACATTGCCCGGGGAATTAGCGGTGAAGAGGTTGAGGGTCGCCTTCTTCCCAAAAGTCATGGTTCTGGGAAGACATTTCCCGGCCCTCAGGCTTTGAAAACTATTGCTTCGGTACGTATTTGTGTAATAGATTAGTGAATCTACATAATCAGTAGCGTTGTTGCTATTTTTCCTATTGAAGTTTTCCCTGAATTTCCTGCTGGGAAATCCTTCCGGACGGAGCTCATGTTACATCATTAACAAATCTCTGTCATCATCTGTAGATTTCAAAATTCCACAATAGGTTTGGTCAAGTAAACCAATTGAGTTGGGGTATTCTGATCGGATTTTTGTGGTATTTTTTGTTCATTTATATGATAAGTAAGACACCAACATGAATCTTCATCTCCCCTTTTGGGTCGTCCTTTCCACCAATCGGGCCGTCGTTTCCACTAGTTGCATCGTTGCCACCAACAGTTGCTACCATTAGTTGCGCAATCGTTGCCTCGTGCTATCGCCATTGCTATCAACCACCATGATCCTCGCCGCCATCCTTTGCCTGCGCCGCTAACCCTTGCCGCTTGAGTCGTCGTTGCCATCCCTCGCTGCCTGAGTCACCATCGCCATCCCTCGCCATCGTGGCTGTCCCGCCGACGCAGCCGTAGCCTCCCAACTCCCTAGAAGGCCCTCTGTAGCTCACTCATGATTAGGCTGCAAGAAGAGGAGACCTAGCCTCGACCCATCTTCTCAGACCTGACCCAACCTGCTTTTTTCAGTTGACCAATAACTTTTATTTCCTTACCCGACCTGTTATAGGACTTAGCACATACCTTTTTAAAAAAAAACATTACTAAACCCTTTACAAAACCCAGCCCACACCTTTTAAAAAAAATAGCCCACTATTTTTTTGTCCCTGGCCCAGATTAACAAACCCTTAGCCTAAGCCCATTGTTTTCTTTCCACTGTTTAGGGTAATGGCAAAAAAATAAAATCTAGCTCACCAGTTTGGCCCAGCCACAGGAAAATAAATCAAAAAACAAAACAAAAAAACAAGTAATAAAAAAAAATGGCGCTGCGGTCACACTTCCAGCCGAACTCAAGGACGAGTCATTTTTCTTAGTGGAAGAGAATGATGGGGACAAAAAAGAGAAAAAGATCTTTTATAATTTATTAATTACAATATTTCATATTTAGTTCCTTACCGTATTAGGTTTCTTTATTTATTAAGATTTGAAAAAGTATCAATTAGAGTATTATATTATATATTATTTTTCTTTCTAGTTAATTAGGATATTATATGATTTTATTTTTGTAGACAGAGAGAATAGTTTGGAAATAATTTTCTCATTCATTCAACTAAATCCTGAAATACACTAATCTCTACTTATTGAAATTACAAGGGTCTAAACTAAGAAATGAATTACTGATTAGTCTACCTAATAAACATAGATTCCTAATTTATAATCATTGACTAATTACTACATAATTTACAGCTATACAATTAATCATATCTTCCTAATTTTTCAACACTCCCTCTAAAGCTGGCTTGAAGATATCTTCCATAGTCAGCTTACCAATCAAAAATTCAAATTGCTTCTTGTGCAGCCCCTTAGTAAATACATCAACAATCTGTTCACTAGTTGGGATATATGGCATGCAAATCAGCCCACTGTCAAGTTTTTCCTTGATAAAGTGTTTATTCACTTCTACACGCTTTGTTCTGTCATGAAGAACCAGATTGTGGGCGATTGAAATTGTTGTCTTGTTATCGCAATATAACTTCATGGGCAGTGAATCTGAAGCCTTCAACTCTTCTAACATTTTTTTAATTCACATAACTTCACAAATACCATGAGTCACTGCTCTAAATTCAGCTTCTGCACTGCTTCTAGCAACCGCATTTTGTTTTTTACTTCGCTAAGTAACAAGGTTTCCTCTAAAAAAAGTGCAGTATCCGGATATTGATCTCCTATCTGTTATACTTCTAGCCCAGTTTGCATCGGTGTAGGCTTCAATTTGTAGATGTCCACGTTTTTTAAAAAGTAGACCTTTTCCAGGAGTTCCCTTCAAATATC
>JAOTRH010140742.1:0-13796 GCA_034768845.1 Heliamphora exappendiculata | reverse complement strand
ACTTCAAAATTGAGCTTTAGAGATAATGGCACATGTGATTCGTCGGGAGTGGCAAGAAGAACTCCTATTCCATAGCCATATTAGTTGGATGCGCCATCAAAATATAGAATCCACTGGACATCCCCGACTTTCATCAGTTGTTCGTCCGGGAATTGGAACTATGTGTCTTCATCTCCTTCAACTGGTTGGTCTGCTAGAAATTCTGCCACTGCTCTACCTTTGACTGACTTCTGGGTGACATACTTGAGGTCAAATTTTGATAATAATAGCAACCACCGGGCCAGCCTCCCTGTCAGTGCTGGCTTTTCAAATAAGTACTTTAACGGGTCGATGCGGGAGATAATGTTTACTGTGAAAGACAGCATATAGTGCCTCAGTTTTCAGGAAGCCCAAACCAAAGCCCAGCATGTCTTTTCTAGTGGTGTATAACGTATCTCTGACCCTGTCATCTTCTTGCTCAAGTAGTAGACTGCCATTTCAGTTCCTATTTCATCTTCTTGAGCTAGCATGCATCCAATAGCTGAATCAGTCACTGACAAATAAAGGATCAGTGGTCGATCAGGTTCGGGAGGAGCTAGAATAGGTGAATTTTGAAAATACTGTCGCACGGCATCGAAGACGTCTTGACATTTCTGGTCCCATTCAAACTTGACTCCTTTCTTCAGCAGACGAGAAAGCAGCTCACATGTAGTTGTTAGTTTCACGATGAATCGACTGACAAATTGGATCTTTCCCAAAAATCCCCTGACTTCTCGCTCGGTCCTTGGAGGAGGCATTTCCATGATAGCTTTGATCTTTGAAGGGTCGACTTCAATGCCTCGTTGGGTGATCATAAATCTAAGCATCTTTCTGGCTGTGACTCCAAAGACACATTTCTGTGGGTTGAGCCTCATTTTGTACTTTCAAATTCTTTTAAAGAATTTTTGCAGTGCAACGATATGACCACTTCGGTCCTTGGACTTGACTATCATATCATCCACATACACTTCGACCTCCTTATGTATCATGTCATGCAGTAAAGTAGTGGCAGCCCACTGATAGGTTGCCCTTACATTCTTCAGCCCGAATGGCATTACACGATAATAATAAGTGCCCCAGGGTGTAGTGAATATCTTCTCTCTTTCCTCGGGGTCCATCAGAATCTGGTTGTATCTGGAGAAGCCGTCCATGAATGATAACAAGGCGTGCCCCGCTGTACTGCCTATCAAGACATCAATGTGCGGTAAAAGAAAATCGTCTTTCGGGCTAGCCTTGTTGAGATTCCAAAAATCCACGCAGACTCGGATACGACTGTCCTTTAAAATTGGCACAATGTTGGCTACCCACTTTGGATACTCAGTTATCATAAGGAATCTAGCATTGATCTGTTTGGCAACTTCTTCTTTGATCTTCAGAGCCCATTCTGGCTGGATCCGTCTTAACTTTTGTTTGATCAGTTTGGCATCAAGGTATAGGGGAATATGTTGTTGGATAATGTCAAGATCAATTCCAAACATATTCTCGTAAGACCATGCAAATACATACTTGAATTCTTTTAATAAAGTTATTAAGTGTTCATGTTCAACTAAGGAAAAATAAGAACCGATTTGTATATTTTGTGGGTTAGTTTTATTACCCATATTTATTGACAAAGTTTCTTCAATTATTGGTTGGGCGCGCATTTCTTCTTCTCTTTTTATTAAAAATTTTATTTCTTCGGGGATATCCCCGTCGAATTCAAAATTGTCGAAAAGCGTATGAAATAAATCAAACAAAGCAGAGTAATCGGAAATTTCGTTCATTTCATTTAAGGAAGATGGAATTACAAACTCAAAAGCATAAACAGGTGGAGGTGTACAAACAGACGTTCCCTCAACCACAGACTTTGACTTGAACATGGACTCAGAACAGACAATATGCACATCACAAGACTCTAAGGTTCAGTTCTTCACTTTCTTTGTAGTCACATCAGCAATGAGCTTAGTGCAGTTGGTTGGTGCACTAAAGCCCATCATGAAATAGTCCGGGTCGGTTACGTGTAGTTATGCCATCTTTCCAGTGAACAACACTCCCATGCCGGTTCTATCAAGCTTGTCTGCCCAATCTTCCTCTTGGATCTTGTTTATTTCCTTTTCCCGTTTCACAATTTCCTCTTTTTCCGTGTCGAATAATTGATGGCCAAAGAAGATCTCTAGTCCTGGCAACTTGTGATTGGTTTCTTCGTTGATCCATGGCTTTAGGAAGCCACTGTACGGAAAGTCTTCTTCTTCTTTGACAAAATACCCATTGAGTGTTCCAAGATCGAAATGGCGAGAAGCCAGCAATACCTGGATAGGGTCGAGAATTCCTTGCTGCTTATGCCCTACCCCTATGCCCGGGAAGTAGGATATTTGTCTCATCATTATAATTTCTCTCGAGTTGATGTACATCTCTTCTTCATTCAATAGCATTTCCACAGCCTACGCTTTTTCGAATTAGAAGCCACTTGCGACACATCCCCTTCGCCGTGCTGAACCTCCAAGAGAGTCGAGCCTTCTCCTATTGGGGGTTGAATACTGTCTTCCCTATGGATAGTCAAAATTGCCCCGTTCTTTATCAGTTTCATTTTTTGGTGAAGAGTCAATGGTACTGCCTGGATGTTCGGGTCATACAGCCAAGGCCTACCTAGCAACAGGTTGAAAGAAGCCAGTACGTCCAGTACGTGGAAATCAACGATGTCTCCAATGGCCCTACTAATAACACAAATGATACCAAGCCCATCACATCTCTCCTCATGTTATCATAGGCCCGGACTCCTTGATTACTAGGTGTGAAATGTTCCGGCTTTAGTCCCAAGTAAACTGTTGTTCTAAGCGGACAGACATTTAATGCTGACCCATTATCAATAAGAGTCATCGGGACCCACTTTTCCAGGCATTTAACGGTTATTCTTTCCTTCCACTGGCAAATCCTCATCAAAAAAAGAAATGAATTTTGGTTCTACAACCGACAGAATGAGCCCAACGAGTTGCTTTGGAGTCGCATATATCGAAACACTGGCTTTGTTCAGGACTTTCAGCATAGCTTGTCTATGTTTATGTGAGGCCATTAATAAGCCCCAGATGCTGACATTGGCCTGTGCCTTTTAAGTTGCTTTAGCACAGCGTCATTTTCTTCTTCTTGTTCTTTCTCTTTCCCGCCTGACTGTCATTTTTCCAACTAAGTTGGCTTGAAATGTCGTCCACTCCTAGTTAGATGTTCTACAAGGTCCTCGGGATCCCACAATCTCAGTATTATACTTTTGGTCTGTCTTACTTCGTCTATGCACACAGAGGGCTTTCAAATGCTCACAGGTCATCTAAAATGCCGACCACTGCTCTTCCTCTTCTTTCCTCATCATCCTCAATAGCCCATGTATTATTGACCTCTTCCCAGATGTCTTCTCTGATGTATTCCACGTGTTATTCTCGAGCAGCCAAAAAATCAGCCCACTTAGCCCCATCTGATTTTAGCACAACCCTCACTAACCAATAGGATTGCATCTCATCAACATATACCTCCTCCTCAAAAATTCAGAAAAGAGTAATGCCATCAAGCGCATGACCAAACCCAAAAGATCTTCCTCATTGCGTTCCTCTTCTTCCTATTGGTTAGCTTGAATTACCGCCTGATACCCTTCGTAAGCATTATCATTCCACTCCTCCATCACATCCCAGCCATTTTCATTCATAATTAGTGAACAAACTGTCTAATCTTCGATAGCTAAAACATGAGGGCGTGCACACACTGAACAGATATACTAACTCGAATCTTCTAACTATTCCAGAGTTATGCAGTTTACCCCAGATTGCTTGGCATGGTTTTTCAGGGGGTTGGTCATAACATTCAGCTTTAGAGCGGCAGACAGCGGAGGGATCACTTTGTTATCAATGAGATCTTGGATCTCGTGACACAATCTCACACAGTTATCAGTCAGATGTCCATGGCCTTAGTGATAAGTGCAGTACTGTGAAGCATTGTATCTCTGGGGGAGGGGATCAGGCACCGACATGGGATCCAATAACTTGATGAGCCCTTTCTTGACAAGTAGATTCAGAGTAGTGGTTAGTGAAATATTAAGGGAAGTGAAGACTCTCCTTGGTCATTGTTGTGCATGTTGACTGTTGTTTTCTTGTTGATTGTGGCCTGGTTGCTGGGTAGAGGAAGAAGGGTTCAAGAGGTTTACCTCGTTTGAACGTGAGACGAGGTTGGTAACAGTAGACTAATTTTGGTTGTTTGTAGGGAATGTCCTTCTAGGTTTTTGGCTAGGTTCTCCTTTCTCAATATCTCTAGATTGAATGGCATCTTCAATCTGTACCCCAGCATCAAATAACTAATCAAAGGTAGAGAGCAGCTGTGTGATATGGTAACATTTCAGAGGGGACTGTAGGCCATTCTCACTTGTTCTTTCTCAATGGGTCAATTCATCATCTTGGCGGCTTTACCCCTCTACCGGGTCAGGAAGTCAACAAAAGATTCCCGATTCTCCCGGTGAGTTGTTTCTAGTTCTCAAGCGGTTACGACTAGCTGGACGTTGTAGCTATATTGACTAATGAATGTCGTGGCTATATCCTCCAAAGTTCTAGTCTTAGCCACTTCGAAAGAGAGGAACCACCTTTGTGTTGCCCCAGAAAGTGATCGGTGGAACAATTGGGCTTTGAGTTAATCATCAATCCCCATGGGGGAGAGAGTTCCAACATACATCCTCAGATGAATCCGAGGATCTCCAGTGCCATCAAACTTCTCCATCTCCGGCATTTAAATTTTTTTGGGCAACTTGTCATCTGGGAAAAAATATAAACAGCCCACATCCAGCATGCACTCTTCTACACCCTTAGCCTTTCTCAGCACCATCTCCATTTGACCGATCTTCTTCGCCAGAGCGAATTTCCTAGACTGAGCAGTAATTTCTTCCTCTACCACCATCGGGCGGGGGACCCGAGGTGGCACAGCAACTTGCGGTGCTTTCTGTCCTTGGTTATTGTTCCAAAAGTCTTCATCGTTCTCGTTTTTATCTTTTAGCTGTCCGTTGGCACCTAGCAGACGGGCCCGAATCGCTCGAATTTGCATCCGACATTAGTTTTGAGCTTGGGTCTGCTGCTCCACAGCTCTTTGTATCTCAGTAATAGCTCTCATCAGAGTTATCAAGTTAACTTCATACTCGTCCATTTTCGATGACTTAGTTGGCTGTTCAGATATTTTATAGAGTCTGCCTGACCCTGATCTTGTGTAGATGGATGTCGGTTGTAATCTTCCTAGCTCAATAATCTAGACCCAAATAAAACTTGATCCCAAAAGAAAATAACCAGTATCAAACACTTTTTGAACAAGAATTCTGATGACAGCTAGCACACATCCTAGATACCCGAAATAGCGAATCATAAGCAGATAATCACGGAAGCTGAAACAATGCCTCTGTCTGGCTCATACTGGCAGCATAACAATAGGACAACCCAAAAATCAGAAGGATGGCTAAGAAAGGGATCAACTAAATTCTAAAGGAAAGGTTCATCTAAACGGACAGCACTCCGGTAAGAAGGCAGTTCTAACCCTCAAGAGACCGATTTGATCTTGGATTCTAACATAAAACGGACAGTACTCCAGTAGAAAAGCAAAACTAGCTCACACGAATATAACAAAGGTTAGAAAAAAGCGAGTCTGAACAAAAGCGAGGGAGAAACTAACCCGGGAAGAACCCGAAAGAGAGAGAAACTATTCTAGAGGCTTCAAAACAAAACACGGGCATGACCTCGGGAAGAAAACTATGGCGTGAAAACTAATCAAGGTGAAGAATAAAAACCCGGGTATGAACCCGAAGAAAAATCTAACTTAAACAACGAGGGATAACAGAAAATTTAGGCGAAGCCCAGAAAAAGGAACTATCCTAAGCCAAACGAACAATCCTAACAATACGCAATCAAAACATACAATTAAGAAAATATATAATCCTATTAGGGTTAGCAACACCTAATGGGGGGTTCTAAGCTACTATGTGCAGAAGGTTGATTTTGGTCAATTGAACAGGGTACTTTCTGAATAGAGCCGGGTATGTACCTCCCATACCTGGAGTGGTGTAAGACATAGTCAAATGGGACGCTCAAACTCTTTTATTGCACCTATAAAAGCATACAATCAGTCAGGTTTGCCCGCCTTGCCAACAATCCCCGAAACAGATAAACAATTGGGGCATTTGATCGACTAGGCAGGGGTGTTTAAAGAACAATGCACATGCATGCGGTAATGAAAATGAGAATAAATACTAAGAACAAATGATATTTTCAAGTCTAACCCTCTTATTAGATTTATAAACTAGTCCCCAATAGAGTCGCTAGAAAATACTGTGGTGCTGGGATTCTGGAGTTTTTTAAAAATGGTAAAAAATATAGAATTCAAAAGATGTTTGAAAATAAATATTTTAACACCTTGAAAGTCATGTTTTGAAAACCCTCTTTTGTTAAAAATAGAATCGCTACTTGATTTTTGAGAAAAATAAAAAAAAAAACCAAAATGACTACTGATTTTTAAAACGTTAACCAGAGAATGCGTCAACGAATTGATTGAGAAGGAAGAACTATTTGTTCGATCTGGCCTCAAGCCGATTTTCGAGGAAATATATGAAGCCATTAGTGCGAAACTACATCGGTTGCAAGAGCTTATTCTAGGAAATCCCATAGAACTAGTTGCGAGCCCATCTCTTTTGGAAGCTACAGCCACCCCGCAGCCAGATGTGGTTGAGGTGCCTAAATTGGATGCTACTACTGTGGAGTTGTCCAAGTCAGCTAAAGTGGGTGAAGGGGAGTAAGCAGGGTATGGAGTTCTTTCCTCAAATTCTTTTCGGACTCTTTTGGATGTCGTGGATGAAGATTTAAGTGTAATTCCGGCCTCTACCGCAAAGCAAAATTCAAGAATGCAGGCAAGTAATAGCAAAAGGAAAAAGAAACGATCCTTTGGTGGGCCTTTGAACTGGTATTCTTAGTTTTTTTGTTCAATTGGTATTTGTAGTTTTGGTTTTGGTTGGTTTTGTTGCTTCCTATCCTTGCGGGATGTGTATGGATAGGTCCCCCATTGTCAAGCGGGGGTTTATGGGTCTTGTTGTTATTGGTGTTTTCGGGTTTTTTAGTTGGTTAGCGTTGTAACCACCTAGGGAATACCCCTTGGATACATGTATATATTTTTTCTTTTATGTTACATTTAATTACTTAAAAAAAAGAGTTTGTAGGCTAAGGTACGAATCGAGTAAGGTGTTAGGCACCCAATTCGCCCAACCGTAAGATTGGCATCTACTAATCATCATTGGTTCTTTGATAGGATTTCTCAAATTCATGCCGCGATGATCTGATTTGTCTAATTTATTTTGAGGCAATTCAGATACAAAAATTTAACATATTGTAAGATTCATAATATTTATATATATAATATATATAAGTTTTGTTTGTTCTTTCTTGTGGCTTCTAGAGGATTTCTATTTTCTATTTTCTCTTTTCTCCTGCCCTAGGGCTGTTGAATCGCACGATCATCTTTTCTTTGCCTTCCCCTTTACTAAGGCTATCTGGACTAGGGTCTTAGCCAAATGTAGAGTCAGTTGGATTGAGAGTTCTTGGATGGCTTGGAGGGATTCTTTTGCTACTATGGTGGTTGGAAAATCCCTGGGTGCTAGCGTTAAGAGATTGGCGCTTTCCATCTCTGTCTATTGTATCTGGAAGGAGCGTAATCTTATAAGGTTTCAGGGCAAGAAGAAGGGTTGGGAAGGTGTTTTTAAGGATGTCTCTGAGATGATAAGAGAGAGGCTTTCCTCTCTTAGAATCGTGCCTGTATCTCAGTCTAACAAGGAGATTCAGGGTGATTGGAATTTGGTGAAGGATATTTTCTCCCATAATGCTTTTTATTAATTGTTTGCTTCTTGTTGCAGCCTGGTCGCTATGCATGGATGTTTGTGAGATTTGCCCCTTTTTCCTCCTTGGAGGGCTGAGTGTTTCTCTTATAGTGTGCGAATGTTAGTGAGGTCTCTAATCTTTATCCCCTGTAAGTTTGTTTGCTGTGCAAGTCTCTATAGAAGTTATAGGAGCTATGAGTTTTGGGATTTTTTGTTTGGAGAGTTAGTGTTCCTTCTATATTGAGTGAGTGATGTGAGTTTTTTGCTAACTATTATGAATTGCGTTTGTTTCTTGTGTAGCGGTTTTGGGAAGCAGCGGTTGTGAGATTTGTTTCTACCTTCTTTGTTGGAGGGGTAGAGTAATACACCTGTGTGGAGTGGGTGAGGTCCCTGGGTGTGTGTGTTTCTCCTTTCTTGTTTCTCATGGGTTACCTATGCATCTTAGGTCATGTGCTTTCGCCTATCTGAAACGGAAGAAGTCCCGTTGGTGAAGCTGCTATCAGCTCCTCTTCTCGTGGATATCTCCGATTTTGCTCCCTGGTTTTGAGGGGTGTTTATAGTTTCTTTCCTTGTACATATGGTTATGTATTTTTGTGTTGTTCTCCTAGCTATGGGGGCTGTCCATAGCTTTTGTTTTTTTCCTTTGTCGCTTTCGTTTTGGGTGGTCCTATTATGGTTGCTTCTCTTATCGTGGATATCTCTTTTGTACATAGGTTTTGTGGTTTTGTTTTGTTCTCCAAGCTATGGGGACTGTCCATAGCTTCTGTTTTGTGGGGTTTTGTTTGGCTGTTTCTACTTGTGGGCAGATGTTTGTTTGCCTCGTTTTGCTTACTACTGGTGGCTGTTCCTTGCTTCTGTTTGTGGACTGCCCTTAGCTTTTTGTGGTGGTCTTGCTTTTATGTTGGGGTGCTTTTTCCTTCCTTGGTTTTAATCATCCCAGCTGAGCTGGTCTGGTTTGGTGCGGTTTGCTTCTCTAATGTTCATTATGGGGTTTAATCTACTTGTGCGGTTTGCTTTTTGTGGTGGTCCCCCTTGCTTGTTTTTCTTACTGCTGCGTGTACTAGAGCTTGGCAGGCCTTGGTTTGGGCTTGCACTCCTGTTTGCTTTTGTTTAGGCTTAACTGCTGGGCGGGGTTGGTTATCAATCTGTTTGGTTTGGGCTGCTTAGGTTGTAGAGGCCTCTTTTGGTTTCTTTGCTTAAGGTTTTTTTTTTCCATTACCCTTTTGGTGTTGTGGTTTAGGCATCCATATTTTGGCTTATTTTGTCTTTTCTATAGTTGGTTCCGGCTTAGCCTAAAGCCGTTTTCTTGTTTGGTTTTGGTTTAGCCTAAAGCTTTTTTTTGTTGCTTCTGGCTTTGCTCTTGCTGGTGTTCTGTATGGCCTGGGGTATGCCTCTTATATTTGTGTTTCCTTGTTTTTTCTTTTATATCACATTTAATGAGCTAAAAAAAGGACATTTGTGTGCGTGAACGTGTACGTGGAAGATGATTCGGTGAAATTTATATTTATTTTTTTCTCGATTACACCCATCACACCTCACAAATCATGTATTACACTCTTATTAATCTTATCCTACGAATTTTAACTCAAGTAATATGTATTCAATTTTTTATAGAATTTAATAAAAAAAGAATAAAAGAAGGTTGGAATTCTCAAGAATATTTTGAAAGAAATGAGCAATTTAGGAGAGAGTTTCTCTACATAGAGAAAGCTCTCCCCAAGGCTCTCATGGTGGAATCGATGGAAAGAAGTGGTGAGGTCGGTTCCTAGTGGACGCCAACGTATGATAAGTGTGTTTTGGTGATGCTCCATTACCATACAGATAACTACAAAAACCAACACTAACCTTGATCTAGTGGTTCGAGATTGTTTTGAAGATGTTTCTTTTTGTGGCTTCGGTTAAATGCTGTTGGAGCAGGTAACTATTTTGATGTTGAATCCAAGCTTTTGCGTTATTGTGCGTGTTTGTTAGATTTATGTTAGGCTTGAGGAGTTTGTGGTATTAAAGCTATGATTTGTTTCAAGATCCTCTATTTTGTTTGCTATTGTGTAACTAAGTTTGGGTATGAATGGTTTTGGGTTTTACCATGCCGAGGTTTCTGGTTATAAAGGTTTATGCTTTAGAGGTAGTTTTTGGGTGGTGGGTTCAGTATTGTTTTCAGGATGTGTTGCGACTTGCTGTTGGAATTACATGGTATACGCCGGTGGTGTTTCTGTGAAGCGCGACTATTATATCCATGGATTCTATGCATTTAGAGAAGAAGTCAAAGCAACTGGTATTTGGGTGCTGATTTTATTAATAAAGACGACAAAGGTGTGAATCTTTTTTTGGGATATCTAAGCACCAACAAGAGTTGTGCCTAGGTGTTAACCGCCTGTTAAGCGCAGAGATGGCTCTCGCCTAAGGTAGACGGTCAAGAGAAGTCACGCGCCTGTTCAGCGCTTGGGATTTTTTTGTTGATGTAGACTGAAAAGGGGAGTGCGTGCTGCTGAGGCTACGCGCGAGCTGTGATGGGGCAATGGGTTTGTAGGCTGCCGTTAGTGGTGGGACCCAGTTTCCATGCCTGCACCATTTAATTAAATTGCTTAATGGTGGGACCCGATATTGGTTTTTGAGAAAGCATTTTAAAAACAATGGGTACCAATCTGTGAATGCTATAGGAGAGCTCATGGTGGACCTGAAAAACCATCTGGGTTTTTTAAACTATGAGCAGTGTGGACTTTTTCACAACAACCATAGGGAATCAGTTGTATGCAATTGTGGGACTTGCACTGAGAATTCTCGTGGGTGGAAAGCTTGAGCATTTCTTTGTAGTAATCTGGTTGTGAGAACGAATTGGAGGGGGCCCTGCCAATTGTAGTTTGTGAGTGATGGGACTCAACCAAGAGGTGCAAATAGGATCTGAGTTTGTAGCTCTGGGAATCAGTTGTTAGCAATTGTGGGACTTGTACCGAGAATTCTTGTGGGTGGAAAGCTTGAGCATTTCTTTGTAGTAATTTGGCTGTGAGAAGGAATTGGAGTGGGTCCCGCCACTTGTAGTTTGTGAGTGATGGGACTCAACCAATGGGTGCAAATAGGATCTGAGTTTGTAGCTCTGGTGTAAATCATGAGCTGTTTGCAGTGACGTGGTTGTATTTATAGGGATACATTTGTACTCCACTATGCTATTTTTGTTTAGTTTTTTGTCCTCAATTGTCTTTAACAGATCTTTACATTATTGAAGAAGTAATCGGTTCCAACCTTGCTAGGACGCAAAGATCGACTCGATGGTTTTCCGAGCGAAGGTTCTCTTATGTAGAGAACTAATTTATTTGACTTCTTTAGCATGCGGGGTTTTGGTGCCTTCTTTGCGACGGCGAGGATCTTTTTTGGCTTTTGAGGAGTTTTGGGTGTTGGTCAATTTATTTGGCCATGATTAATTGTGTCTACTTGTGGTTAGATCACCAACATTGTCTTTTGCTGGATGTCTTGTAAGGAGGTTTTTTCTTTCCTATTCATGCAGGTTGTGCGTGGAAAATGTTTTTTAGATATACTCCCACTTAGAGCAGGGGTTGGGTTTTTATTTGTTGTAATTTTATTAGGTGGTCAGCTCCTAGTGGTCTTATGTAATTACCTGGGGTATGCTCTTTGTATTCATGTAATTTTTTCTCTTTTATGTTACAATTAATTACCCAAAAAAAGGAGCAATTTTATTATGTAATCATATATATATGCTTAGATCTCATGTATGCGTTTCAAAGTATTGTATTGAAAAATTATGAGAATTGTTTGGATGAATATAATTATCAGTCGAATCTAGTAATATTTTTATATGCATATATGATTTAATGCTTATGAAAGTGAATGCAATGGTAATGAAATAATTATTACCCAAAAAAATGGTAATTAAATGATGCCTATGAGTCGTTATGTAATTTAACTATGTATAGTTGATAAATAGCTTTAATTGTGATTGGGTATTGAGATCCAGGCGGTGCCTGAGTATATATTGTGATTTGAGTTTGATAGAAAAATTTGAGATAGTCCAAAAAATAGAGACTCTGCCGAAATTTTTTGAATTATACTTAGAATATTTTTTTTAGATAATTTACTTAGAATTTTTTTGAAGTGTTGGAAAAGAATTTCTTTTAAACTAAATTAAATCCAAGTGTTTTCTTTAATGAAAGTTCTAACCACAAAAATTTGATTTTTATAAAAAGGAGTCCCATCAGTTATTTTGTAAAATTGGGTTATCAAGTGAGGTTCACGTGCCTCGGGTCGAGGGCGTGACAGAATGATATCAGAGCTCTTGATTCGAATACCTATGAGCCATAGGTATTAGTATGTGATGGATACGAATTGTTGTGAATTGTTGGATTAACGTAGGCACCACTACATGGCATGGACTGTATGCTTGTATGAGTTTGTGAATGAATTGTCTGCGTGTGCTATGTGTTTATGTGGGTATGGAGAATGAACATGGGGAATGATGTGACTTGCCTTTGGGCGTCTGATCAACTATTCTGGGGTTCAAAATAAAAAAGATTTGGCCAACGTTCTTTCTATGAGAAATCTGGATTAGTTACCCGTATTAGTGCGTCATTCTCAATGATTCTCCTCAGTATGTGTATGATTGTTGATGTGGTGTGTTTGATTTTGATCGATGTGTTTGTACAATTATAATGTGTTAAAATTTAAAGGGAGAAAAGGTAAATGGAACTTTGATCTAATCTTTATTAGTTTAAAGTATGTTTCAAAGGTTAGAGTAAAGCTATGGTTGTGGTTATGATATGGACTGTGAGGATTCGGCTTGATGTTTGTTAAATGGCAAGAGATTCAAACTTAGGAGTTAAGAGCTGAATACTTTAGGGCGTATGTAGTATGATGATCATATTCTAGTGTTAATGGGAAATAGTTAAGTTAGTTGTTGAGTATAGACCTCGTTTGGAGGAGAGTTTTGCCCTTAGTAATCCTATAATCAGGCGAAGCAGGGTGTTAGAAGCTCGTGGAAAGTAATTGCTTGTTTGTTAGTGGATTTTGTTATAGAGCAATGTACGTAGAAATGGAATGGATGAAGGAATAATGGCTAGGAGTCTTAAGCATTTTGAAAAGAGAGACTCAAATGATCTTTACGCAATCTAATCTTTGTAACCAAGAAAGTATTTAAGGGATTAATATGGGTGGTTGAGAATATAATTTCTCTTCCCGAGAATAAGTATTCCTTCTGTGATCCCTACAACACTGAAAAATTTGAATTGGTGACAAGATGTCTTTTTTACGGATTAGATTCCTATCACGAACGATTTATGCTATCTTTGCCAGAGAAGTAATTCATTCATCTAGAAAGTTGGTAGAACCTGGAACTTTATTCAAAGCTTTAATGCTTATCCTACGGGATGTTATCGTCTATTATAATGGTACTGTCAGGAATGTATGTAGCAATTCAATTGTTCAGTTTGAGTATGGGGTTAAGCTAGAAACTAGGAATTTCTTTGAAGCAGAAGAACCAGTTGGTGTGATTGGTTGTGACCACTATATCAAATCCAGCATAGAAGGTATAGGTACTAATTTTGTCGTGGGAAGTAATAAAGGAGATACTGCCTTGCACAGAGAATTTTAAAAATGATTTTGTTTTGATCGTCGGGTGATACTGTGTTTGAATAATTATAATAGTGAGAGTAAGTATTGTCGAGAAAATATTGAGGATCTTGCTAATGAGTTCTTGGTTGAGTATAATGGAACGATTGTTAGTTTGAGATCTAGAGTTGAATTTTGAGGACAAAATTCCTTAAGGGAGGGAGGTTGTGATGATCTGATACGTCCGATTTATTTTGAGGCAATTCAGATATCAAAATTTAATATATTGTAAGCTTCATAATATTTATATATATAATATATATAAGTTTTGTTTGTACAAAAAAAAGAGAAAATAGAAAATAAAAACCTC
>JAOTRH010140741.1:0-45510 GCA_034768845.1 Heliamphora exappendiculata | reverse complement strand
ACTAATTTAATTTAATAAAAAGAGAACAAAAATCACCCTTAACAGCCCACTACGGAGTTTGAACTCTCAATTTTTACGATAAAAAATTAAGAAAATGCCATTAAAAATACAAAGACCTTGGCAGTATATTTTTCATTAAGTTTTTATATTTTAAAATTTATCTTCTCAGTATGGATTTAAAGTTCTTTAAACATATAGATAAAAAAAATAGAAAAGACATATAAGTCAATAATCCTGTGAGACATTTATTTTTCCTTATTTTTGGATTTTGTGGGCTTTTTGCTAAATATTATTAGTATTTTTATTTTTTTAATTCTTTTAATCAAAATGAATCGTAAAAGTAAAATGCTTCAATTAAAAAAATGAAAAAAAATCTAAAAAAATATATAAAATAGGCCAAAGTGGCAAAAACTTGTCCAAACAGGGCCCAAGTCAAAGTACAAGTGATACCTCTCTAATAAAAAAATTATTTTATTTATCTTTAATTTGAGCAATTTAGTTTTTAAAAAATAAACGGAAACTTATACTCGTTTTATAAAATATCAAAATTACAAAAGTGAAATGTTTTTGCCAATTGAAAAGAAAAGCTGGAATGGTTTTGCTGAGCGTTGTAGAAGTTAATAATAATGAGTTTATACCGGCTTAATGTTGGTTTTTTGTCTTTTTAGATTAAAAATTTAAGAATGCTTGTTTTTTAATTCAAAAACTTTTAACATTTTGCTTTTTATATAATTTTTGTTATATTTTTTAAAAAAATCATAACTTTTATTATACACATTTATTTTTTATAAAAATTATATTTTTAAAACTTATTCATCAAAATCTATCAAATAAGATCTATATTTAATATAAAATTATTTAGAAATAAACTTTAAAAAATTATAACAACTTTAATAAAAGCTTTTTGCCATTTAGTTTAAAATCATTTTAAGTTTTTGGCTTAAAAGACATTCATATCTCAACTAAATACATTTTTTAATTTTTTAACTTAAAATAATTTAAAACTAAAAAACCTGTTTAATTAAAGTTAAGTGCCAAACCAACTCTATGAATGGGGAGGGAATAAAATATTCATGTAACTACTTTTTGCATAATGTCTCCAAAAGACTGCTTACTAATACTTCTTCTCTAGTGGCTCCAGTGCATTTTCTTAAATAGTGTTTTTGTTTGTTTTTGTTTTCTTTTTTGGCCGGAGGAAAAGGAGAGTTCGGGGCAATTAATCTTTCCTGAACGAGACCAAAAGAATCCTGTTACGAGTACATCGGAGTTGTATAACTATGACTACTTGCATTCTCCAAAGCCAAATAAAACAAAAGAATATTTGAGCAAATTTGACAAATTTGTCATGTTACTAGTACATCGGGGTCATATAACTATGACAACTTGCATCTTTCAAGACCAAATAGAGCAGTAGGTGAGCCAACACGACTACAAACTTCAAAAAAGCATTGTTAGCACAATTCAACCGACAACCACCTGAAACATAAACTCAATAAGAGTGGTCCACTAATCATTAGGCTACCATCTCAGATGATTAGTTTACTCTTTAGTAGCGCTTTCACCAATATTTTCCTTATTCTTAGAAGAGTCTTATTTGTAGTCGTGACCTCTTATACTATTTAACACGCTTCAAGCAATCATAACTTCTGTGATATAATTGAAAAAAAGAGTCGTCTTATTGTTTGATTGTCACTATTTTTGCTTTTTGCTTATGGGTCTAGACATAATTTTTAAAAAGTTAAAAAAAATTAATTTTTGAGAAATTATATTTTAGTGCCTTTTAGCTTTCGTATATTCATAATTAACTTTTAAAAGAAGTTCAAGTACAACAAACACTCATACACTCATGAAGTCTAGTTCGTAAATCTTAATCCAATAACCAGATTCCTTACAAAGAGTCATACGTCAAGTTGGGGCATGTTGAAACCATGCATTATTATATTCTGATGGGATCACTATGCATTTAATTTGGTGATCATAGCTGTTCTGCAAGTGTTTTTAATTATCAATTTAACAAAAGTTTGTCCATGTCTAGGAAGTAAAATTGTTGTGATTGTATTTATTTAAAATTAGTTTGGCCTTGTATCAATAAAAAAAAAAAGATTTCGGTCTCGATCAAAATGTATAAAAGGTCAAGTTTTTTTTACATTTTTTTTTTCATAAAATAGGAAACTTAAAAAACTTACTTGGAATAATATCACTTTTTGACATCTAAAATTATTTGAAATGTGAGTTTTTCCTTTATTGAAATATCTAGTTAGTCCTCATTTTTAACTTCTAAGCTTGTTTAAGATCTCAATTTTTATTTTTTCTTCTGCTTTTTAGAAAGGGAGCATTTTTTTTATTTCTTTATTATCAAGTGCACTATTATTTCTTCGCATAAAGCTTGTTTGAATCTGAAACATGCCTTTTCCCTTTTCAAAAAAAAAGGTAAAAAGAAGTCAAATAATAATTTCTTAATGCCAAATAAACTGGCTTAAATTTTAGAAAGCAATAAAAAAAACAACATAAAAATCAGAAAAGCCAAACAAAGCCTTCGTACGATCCGTTCCCTATTTGTTAATAGGAAATAGGAAATTACCTTCAAATATAGAAATTAGGTGGAATGACACAATATAATAATATATAAAAAACAAATAGTAAAATGATAAACACCACACAATGTCCACTGCACACTAATACAATCACCATAAGCATGCCCATTTTTATTTTGCTATTATGTACTGCCCTATAAAATAGGACAAATGAGCACTTCAAGTAAAAAAAGAATATTCTTCCGCATGAAACTATGCGGAGTTTGGAGAATAGGATACACCACCTTAAGTCTATAATACACAGTTTTACCTTGTATTCGTAAGAAACTATTTTTACACATCGAATTCGTGACCTCTAAGTTACAAAGTGACAACTCTACTTTTACACTAAAGCTCCATTTCAAGTAACAAGACAAAAATATTAAGCAACAAAAAAATACAATGCTCCAAGTTTGTCATTATTTGTTAGTTCTACACTCCAAAGCCAACAAACCACCACTTATGACTGAGGCAAATCCTAAAAACAAACTAAAGGGTTCAAAAGTAGTTGGTGTTGTAGAAATTTTTTACGAAATTGGAGATGACCTGATCCTTGTTGCCCAAATCCTGCACAAGCCCTGTGCGACCAACCACGTACTGGCCGATGATGTGGTGCCTCTGCTTTGCATGCTCTACAATGTTGTTCAGCTCTTCCATCCCCTTGAAGAGCAGCATGTCAATCACCCGCAGATTTACTAGGATCAATCAGTAAAATGAAAAAATTATTTTTTAAGACCAAAGTATCTGTATATCTTTTTAATAATTTGGGAACCCGCCCTAGACAAAGGGGGACTCACCCCGACATGATAAACTTAGGGCGCATGAACCTATCCACAAGACCTGCGCACCAGGTAAAACAGAGCATTGGGAGTCCAATACAAAACTTACAGATGTACAAATGGTTCCAGTAACAACCTTACGCCATTATGTTACTCTGGTAGGTTTAGTCTGGTAGGTTTGAAGTATTCATACATCTTATTATATTTTCTACGAATCAGTATATCATCGAGCTGTGAGTAATACTACGGGACTAAGATTAAATATTCCCATAGGAAATAGCAGTCCTTCAAATAATTTAGAATTGCAATTTATTCAACCATGCCATATGCAGACATCCATTCGGGCAAGCAAGTTTGTTGCATTGCACAAGATTGCAATCAAAAGTGACCATTAATGCACAAAAAGAGGGTCATTACTCATTACTAGTTATTGAAGGTATTGGTTTAAAGATCCATCATTAGTTCACTGTGATACAAGTATGAGGTAACCTTCTCCCACCACTATCTACTAACAAATTAAATGCAAGACAATCTTTTCCTGAACAAAAAAGGTGCTGAACAAACAACTCCAAAGCCATCAGAGTTGAAAAGTAGAGCTTTTATACAAACTTGAAGTTCTAATTGAAAAAATCACTAGTGACTACAATTTCATAGATTATGTAATAATCATATTCCACGAAAATAGGAAAAACAAAAAGAAAAAAAATAATTACATTAAAAACAAAGACAAGCAAGTAGAGAAACCACACACCTTTTAACTGGGAAAAAAAAGAAGACTTGCCTTGAAAATAAGACCTTTTGAATTCTATGCAAAGGGAGCAGCAAACTTGTTCCAAATGCTTTGTAACTATGCTAATTCTATGATCAATTTTTTTATTGAACATTAAGCAAATGGCCATGACTGCTATGATGCCTTATCATTAGTAGTTTGCCAAATCCATCTCTTCTGAGCACATGACTAAAAAAAGGTAATATGATGCACGAAGCTCCCGCGTATGTGGGGTCTAGAGAGGGGGACGGATGACGATAGGTCTATAGTACGCAATTTTATTTGTATTTGCAAGAGGCTGTTTTCATGTCTCGAATCCGTGATCTTCAGGTCACACGGCGACAACTCTACCGTTGCGCTAAGACTCCCCTTTAAATGACTGATTTAAGAAAATGTTCAAATGTTCTACCATATTGGTATGAGCATTAAACCAGTCAATACTTCTATGAGCATTACTATAAATCATTGGATTTCTTCATCCTAACATAGGATACAATACGGCCGAAAGACGAATTGACTTTCGTCTTTAGCTTATATCGCTCATAGCCTTTCTCTTTCCTTCCTTCCTAGCCTACTGCCAACCTCTAAAGTTCTATCCTAGCCTTCCTTCCTTCCTAGCCTACTGCCAACCTCTAAAGTTCTATTCTATCAACTAGGCCCAAGACATGCCTCCTATTGTGCTTTTCTCCCTGCCCCCTACTTAAGAACCCAAAGGTGACTTGGGAAAATCAAAACAAATAAATAAATTAAGCTTTTCACATCATTGTCATTTTATCTTTTCTTTTACTTTTCCTTCTCTGTAGATCTCTCTACCTAAATTTTGTTAGACCAATCAGGGCCCAAGTTTGGGATCCCAATTCCAGCAAGCAGGGCCCATATAAACGGCAGGAGAAAGAGAAGGAAATGGGTCCAGTTTGGAAACAAAGATATTTTTTTATTAAGAGTGAAAGTTTAAATTTAAAAGCACTAAGAGGGCCAACCTTGTACAAAAGCTGTAACAACTCAAAAACAGCACTTAGACACTAGGTGGATCTTACCCAAAGTCAATAAAAGAAAGGGGGATTCATAGAAAACTCCTTTACACCAAAAATAAAAAGTGTTTAAAAGGACCATTTTCAAATTTCTGTATAGCTGAATCAGACCCATCAAAAATACATCTATTCCTTTCTCTCCAAGAGCACCACCACCAAATGCACAACAGTGCTATACTTCAAGCTTTTTCCCTGTTGATATCAACGAGATGCATAATACTTTTGTAAAAATTTTTGGCATGCCAAGTGAGACATCTTGCTAAATTAAAATGAAAAATAGTGCAAACAAGATGACAAGAACTGTATGAGGTGTGGATCAACGTCATGAAAATGTGAAAGCAAAATATAGGCCAAAACAGTGGCCACATGTATTTTCCAACGAAATCAAGCCATGATTCCCTGACCACCAAATGATTCCTTGTATGTGCCAATAGCTTGGTGTGCCAAGTAGCATAAATGATGCAAGACGGCAAGAACTTTATGTAGCGGTTGATCAATAGAACGTGAAGCACAATACGGGCTAGACAACGACCAAAAGTGGGCTCTGTCTCATAGAGGTATTCAAAGGTGCAGAACCTCAGCATTTAATGTGCTACAGAATGAATGAATTTTCAAAGAAATCTACCCATGTAAAATAACATGGCTGAGGAGCAACCTTAGAAGCCACCAAAGGCTTAGCAAAAAATATTCCTTTCCTTGCAAACAGTGGGCCAGAAAGTGGTTCAATCCCTTTGGCTGAAGGGCATATTATTATGCCAAATATGGCTAGAAATGAAAAGATTTTTTTTTCCCAACATCAACCATTGTAAACCAACCAAAATATGATAAAGGTAATTTGGCCAAAAGGGATTTTCATATGCCAAACATGGGTAATGGCCCACTGTTCATGCACTCAAACTTTTTAACATTGCTCAAAATGTCACATATATGAATTTTTTAAGCCACTTGAGACTGTGGGTTTCGGTATTCAAAACTCATTTTGGATTTGTGAATCATTGTAAAACTTGGCGTTAGTGAAGTGGCTTGAATTAGGCATTCACAAATATATTATCGATTACACCCATTTGTTTAATGGATTTTTTGCCTCAACTGAATTACAAGATTTGGGTTCTGTCGATGCTATAAGAATATGAAGCTTGATCGTGTTCAAGGTAGACCACTCCAGTTGAGTGTGCTTTCAATATTCAAGTCATTTAATTGGCTTTTAATCATCAATATAAGGTAGATCGACGAGAATCGATCATAGTTGTTTGCTTTGACTTTACTATGGCCATGTCTTTTGGCCAACAATGCATAGTATATATATACCTATGTGTTCAATGCAAAGCACATTATATTCATCAATGGGCTAAGTTACTTTGGCTTCTGAAATAAAATTGATAGAGACTGTTGGCATATATTCATAAAGCAACTCATGGTCTGCATGCAAAATTTCAACATTTCAGCAATTGCTGAATGGAAGCTGGTATCATCCACTAGATGCCAAACAAATTCAGTATTACACCCAAAAGACTCTGGTCACCTTACATTGGAGAAGCAAAAGATTAAGATCCAAAATTTAGAATTTCAAAGTTTAAAATTTAAAGACTGAAAAAAATAAAAGACTAGCATATAGTAAATTATCAAAAACCAATAACAATAAGCATAGCACAAACACAAGACCATTGAATTTTTTTGGCCAGATGGATAAGAGTGCACGATACCTTCCTAAAATAAGGGTTATAATGATAGGAAAAAGAAAATGAAAGGAAAAGATATGTTGTCTTATCATCATTTCCTTAAATAGAATCATTTAAACATTTTTTCCTAAAAAAAATAGTTAATCTAAATCACAAGAATCGTATGAATTGTATCGTGACTAGGATGAATCGAATCGTGAATCGTATGATTCAATAGATTTCCAATTCCATGTAGCGAATTGTATCGTGTAGTCTGAAACTCGTTTCTCTCATCGTAGGTGTAGGATTCCTAGTAATGGCAAGGAGATTAGGAGCGGCATTGTGGAGGAGAACTGGTTGGATGGAATGGAGTTTTGATTATGTTTCCACAAAAGAGTATATGCCATATGTGGTTGGAACAACCGTTTCAAAGATGGCCCTTGAAGTCCCATAATATGGCTTTTCTTTTTTCCTTTTTTCTTTTTTCAACATTGTTGTTAGGCAAATAAGGCAGGATTTTGCGCAATGGTAAGGTTGCTTCATTGCTATCCGAGCATCATGGGTTCGAATCAAGCCTCATCGCATTGGGATATGGTTGCGTACATTTTACATTGTTGGGAGGCAGCGAGGTAGTTATGGCACTGAGGTACTTTTGAATGAACTTACTTTGCTTGTCAAAACAAAACAAAACAAGGGAAGAAAAGAAAAGAAACTTCGTTGGGAGATTATCTTCGTAAAGGAGGCCTGATTTTTTGACTTAGAAGGGAGTTCAATGGAATGGAGGTGGATGTCCAGATAAGTTAACAGATCTTATCAGGTTGTTACATGTTATTCCTGTCATAGGGAAGGGACTTGATGTGTGAGTTAGAAGAGGTCAAGGTTAGGGATCTTTGAGGTGGAGTAGCCACGGTAGCAGGACATGACAAAGAATTTACTGTCAACAATTTAGTGTCTCCAATCAATTTCTCCAGCACAATAAATTCTACCCTCCACCCTCTCTCAATCATGTCTTAATCTTCCTCTTCTATTCCATGCTGTCGTCATTCTCTTTCCCACTTTGCACAATTTCATCTCTTTTTCACATTTTGCTACCTCTCAATAAACGCCATATTGCTTAAGGTATATTACTGGAAGGTTATATTCCAATTCCAAATAAACTTGTCCTGTAGAAGTCTTTTATTTTTGTATTATTTTTCTTGTTTCTCCTATTTGATAAATAGAAAATTCATGAAAAACTGAAAATTACTCCCTAATTTACTCATGTCAATAATGGAGCTACTAGAGAGAGCTAAATAAACGATGTGACACTTCATAATCATAGCCAATCAACACATCATGTGATTGAGCAAATTTTTAGATGCATTATGTCTTTACTTGACAAGCAGTTATACACAAGTATTCTTTTTTGAAATAAAAGAATACCACATTCAAGCAGCAAAGTGAGTAATAAAGTGAATTCCTAATTAAACCAAAGCTATTAACTATCATGGAACTTGATTCCAACTCTGGAACCGTAGGATAAGTGATGATAGTTGTTCCTGGAAATATGCATACAAGGCCAGATTGATCATTTATAGTTTCTATATCACATCACATGACTTGATTGAACAGAGTAAACTTAATTAATTTGAATCGCATCTTAACTGGCATTCAATATGTTCATCTCATTACCTATTCTTTGGCAGAGATATCACTCAAATTTCATGATGATTTTGACTCTCAAAATTTCTGTTCTAACAAAGAATGCTTATATTCAAAATCGGAGTCGGAAAGACCATCCAAACCAAAAAGAGAACCCCAATAATCAATTCCCTGAATGGTTGTCCTTCAGGATTATATATAAATGATGAAAATGATGCAATTCTACTCACCATTATTGAATCCTCTCCTACTGCCTACCACAATTAAAATCCTCAAAATAACAGCAAGAGATCACGATGGGAAGATACAAATGCGTTATACGGTTAGACGGAGGGATTCTACTGTTTAAGCTTTACTTAGTATTTATATTTGTTAAGGGTTGAAAACAGAGAATCTTACTTTTCGGATACTGTGGGTTTCCTTTTTTGGGATCTTCCCTAACCTATCTATATTATCTATACTATATTACAATATTACTATTATATTAAAAGAGAACACTAATTTTGTGTGCCCTTATTTTGACACTGTATGAATTTTTATTTTTTTGCCAAAAATATCATTTTTCCTATGTTACTTTATTTTTTTATGACGACTTTTGGTTTACTCTCACCAATCACTTCAACTCCTACATATCCAACTTAACTTCCGCAACCAAATTTACACGCGCATCGCGTGTGCTTGATGGCCAGTACATATAACTGTGCCACAATGGTGCTGTGTCAGTATATAAATGGGAATAGATTGTAGCCCTGTATTAAAACTCTTGAGTGGGGATGTTTGATAACCCAATTCAACATTTAATGATGAATGTATTAAGTCAAAATAAATTTAAATTGTTTGATAACTAAAATTCATATCCCTTAAAATCCTAAGTGCTTCTTAAAATATAGTCTAAAAGTTTAAACAAGTTTAGGTAACAAATACATTACTCAATTCTAACTGGATTTCTACGTGCTAATGCACAATAATCAATGCGGACCACTATGGCCCCATGACTACCACCATCACCATTCCATCACCACCACCCTCATCCTGCTGCCAGTCGTCTTGTCACGCTTTAAAAATCAAGGTCACGTAAAAAGCTCACTGAACCACGATTCACCGAAACCACCTGAGCCCAAACGGGTCAAGGATTGAAACGAAAATGAGGTTTCATTTGTAAAATAATTAACAAAATATACCATTTGGAATTAAAGGGGTTACCCCCAAACCAGAACAACGAAACTAAGGTTCCTCTCTTAAAACAAACATACATTTCATACATGTATAATATATCGCCTCAAGGCTTACAAAACATGATTCCAAGAACAGGTAATACATGTAACAGTACATGATCCCATAACGAAAAAAAAACTATGAAAAGTCTTCCGCCTTCTCGGACTCCACTAGATCATCTCTTGTGATCACAGTCATCTGAATTTTTTTTTCCACAAATCTCACAACATTAGCCGAAACTCAATAGGAACATTTTATAATGAAGTAAAGCAGAATATACAAACATATAGTATAATGTAAAGAACCATGCATTTGACTCAACTTCACAAGCCTCAAAACGGTTTTTCATTCTCAAAATCACGCATTTCATATAATGCAAATAACGTTCAACAGTTAAAGAAAACAGTAACAGAACGTTAATTTCCACTCGGTTCCCACGACCGATAATGATCCCTATGTACCGACTTTGTCACACCCGGGATAAAGATAACAACTATAGATTTTTACCCATTACCCTAGACCCAAACCATAGAAAGACCCGCTACGTAATGACAAGTTCTATACGGAGTCATAACAATGCACGCCTCCCACTGGGGAAATCACTTCGTTTATGAGGATTAACCCGAAGGAGCGAAGCACCTACTTGGGCAAAATTTTTAAACTTTCATCGAGGAGCAATGGCGGCCCAAATATACACGCACTGTCACAGCACATCTATCGAATCATTAAAAACCAACACGTAGTTCAACTACGAAAACATTTAAAGCCATACATTAATCATGTATAAAACATCCAACGGCCCTCCGCTATGTCGTTCCTAATCAAGGAAAAATGAACAACATCTTTCAAAGATTTCACGTTTCAATAGAAACATTCAAAACCACGACTTAACCTCGAGGGTTAACCTCAAACTTCCAAAAGTTAGGTTTTCATAATTTTACATAAATTCCTCCATTTTCAAACTACATTTTTGAAAACCACGGACATCCACACATCTACCAACACATAATAAACCAAAAGATATGCAAAACATGCTTTTTGCCCGAACAAACTTGGTTTAAACACAAAATCCAACATTTATAGCATTTTTAAATGGTAGAAAAGCATATAATCTCATGTAACACTCTTTAAAGAAAAGATAGTTTAAGATCTTACCTCGTTGAGTTAAAAACTCGACACCACTAACTCCGAGGAAAAATGAATTTCGTTGAAACGAGATTCCGTCCGGATGAACGTAAATCCCCCGGTACGGATACTAAGAATCCGCTATCCGATTGCTAAAAACCAAGCCCGAGCCCATCGAAATACTAGAGAAGGTGGAGGTTTTATGTATAAAGAAAGAAATTTGGCCAAAAAGAAACAAGGTCTCAAAATATCTAGCATAAGGCTGATATTTATAGGGTCCTGCCCAAACAAGAAATTAGTCGACTGAAGACCACCATTCAGTCGACTGAAAAGCTATTGAAAAATCAAAAATTTTCCACCGACCCAGGTCAGTCGACTGAGGAACACTATTTAATTGACTGAAAAGCTACTTGAATACAAGGATTTCCCACAGAACCAAATCAGTCGACTGAATCACCCTCTTCAGTCGACTGAACCCTCTCTTGGACAATTCAGTCGACTGAATTACCCTCATCAGTCGACTGAATTGCCCTCATCAGTTGACTGAATGTCAGAAAAAAACAAACAAACCAAACTTGCCAAAACAAAACTCGAACAAGCGTAAAACACATATAAACATATGCTGTTCTAAAACGATGAAGCAACAACCAACACATCGAAAAACACTGCAAAATTAAAACAGGACAGGGTCTCACAACTCTACCCTCTTTAAAGAAATTTTGCCCCCGAAATTCGATACAGGGTCACGAAGCAAACAACCCTGGATATTTAGCACGAATATCAGCTTCAAGCTCCCACATTGCTTCTTCGACTCCGTGAAAAGCCATAAAACCTTGACATAAGCAATGGTTTGCCCTCTCAACACTTGCTCCTTCGTGTCTATGATCTTCACAGGTCGTTCCTCATATGCAACATCCTCATCCACTTGTAATTCAGTCCAATCCAACACATGTGATGGGTCAGGTTCATACTTTCGAAGCATGGAAATATGAAACACGTTATGCACGGATTTCAACTGAGGCGGTAAAGCCAGACGATATGCCACCTTCCCGATCCTTTCAAGGATCTCGAACGGCCCAATAAAATGCGGTGATAGCTTCCCGCTACGGCCAAACCTCATCAAACCATTGCGTTGTGAGACTTTCGAAAACACGTGGTCCTCCACCTCAAACTTCAAAGGCCTTTTTCTCTGATTAGCATAGCTCTTCTGACGACTTTGGGCCATCACTAAATGTTGGAGAATCACAGCGATCTTCTCTGTCGTCTCCTACACCAAGTCTGGTCCCAAAATTGCTGTTTCTCCAACATTTGCCCAACATACCAGCGACTTACATGGTCCTCCATTCCTATACTGGAATGATAACTATTGTTGTATGCAAGCTCTGCAAACGGTAGATGATCTTTCCAAAAACCCCGAAGATCGAGCACACATGTTGTCAACATATCTTCCAAGATCTGTATAGTTCGCTCGGACTGACCATCCGTCTGTAGATAAAAAGCAGTGCTAAACATCAAGCTTGTCCCCAAAGCTACCTGAAGACTTTGCCAAAAGCGCGATGTAAAGCGTGGGTCGCGATCGAAAACAATAGATACAGGTACTCCTTTCAACCGAACAATCTCACTAACATATAATCTACTCTACTTGAGTACAGAATCCTTCACGCAAATGGGAAGAAAGTGTGTAGACTTCGTCAGCCTATCAACCACAACCCAAATAGTGTCGTGTCCCTTAGGTGACCTAGGAAGTCCCGATACGAAGTTCATCGTGATGTTCTCCCACTTCCATTCTAATACATATAACGACTGAAGCAACCCTGCTGGTCTCTGATGCTCGGCGTTTACTTGTTGACAAGTAAGACACCGAGAAACAAACTGAACCACATCTCTCTTCATTCTCTTTCACCAGAACTGACGGTGCAGATCATGATACATCTTAGTGCCTCATGGGTGCACTGTAATACGAGAATGGTGAAAATCATGTAGTACCTCGGCACGGCACGAATCTAGCACAAACACTCTCCCTGCCAATCTCAAACTCTGATCCGGACTCGCAACCCATCCTGTGGTGTCTTTTCCACTAGTAATACGATCTTGTAACATTTGTGCCTCCAGCACATGACCAACCAACATAGGTTGTGAAACCACTGAAAATAAGGTTGCACCCCTCTCTGTTTTCCCGGAACATAGATCAAACTCACTAACCTCTCTAAGCATGTCCCACTCTTATAAGGCAATGGAAGCTAACGAACCATGAGATCTCCTACTAAGAGCGTCGGCCACTACATTGGCCTTCCCCGAATGGACTTTACCTTCCTACATCATAACATAACCTAACCCGTCATGTGACGCATCATAGTACACTGTGCAACCTAAACCTGGTTCTGGAATAACTAATACTGGTGCACTAGTCAACCTCTTCTTTAACTCCTGAAATGCCAACTCACAAGGCTCGCTCCAAATGAACTTGATTCTCTTTCGTGTAAAACGTGTCATCGGCACAGCAAGTCTAGAAAAATCTTTCACGAATTGCTGATGGTAGCCAGTTAAACCCAAAAAGTTACGGATCTCAAACACATTCTTCGGTCGTTCCTAATCCATCACTGCGTTAGTCTTAAAAGAATCCACATATACTCTATCCCTCGATACCACATGTCCAAGAAACCTTACCTCGGGTATCCAAAATTCACACTTTTTAAATTTTGCATACATACGATTTTCTATCAGAAGCTGTAGAACAATACGTAGGTGTTCTTCATGCATCTCCCTCGTGAGTAGATAAGAATGTCATCTACGAATACAACTACAAAATTGTCCAGATACGGATGAAATAAATGGTTCATCAAACCCGTGAATATCGTAGGAGCATTCGTTAAATCGAATGGCATAACCAAAAACTCATAGTGACCATAACGAGTCCGAAAGGCGCTCTTCGCTATGTCCTCATCCCTAATCTTTAATTGATGGTACCTTGATCTCAAATCAATTCTCAAAAAGCAACTTGAACACTTTAGTTGATAAAACAAGTCATCAATCCTCGGCATAGGATACTTGTTTTTCACCATTACTTGATTTAACTTCCGGTAGTTAATACACAACCTCAAGAATCCATCATTCTTTTTAGAAAATAGAGCTGGAGCTCCCCACGGCGATGTACTCAGACGTACAAACCCCTTATCAAGCAACTCCTGAAGCGGTACTTTGAGTTTTCACAACTCAGCCGATGCAAAATGATAAGATGCCATTGAAATAGGAGCAGCTTCCGAAACAAGATCTATAGAAAACTCTACCTCATGACTCGATGGCAACTCAAACAGATCGTCAAAAAAGACATCTGGATAGTTGCAAACCACAGGAAATCGAACCCCAACCGCCTCATCCAACATGAGAGCAGAAAAGAGGAAACACAGGCTCCCTTAGTTCCGAACAACACCGGGCATGGACACTAAACTCTCGTCTCGATCGCCCACAAAACAAAAGCAATCACCCTCAAGCGTACGAATCGATACCCTCCGTCGATCGCAATCGATAAAGGCACAATAGGTTGTCAACCAGTCCATCTCTAGGAGGATATGAACCGTAGTCATGCCTAGAATGATGAAATCAAACTCTAAACAATGGCTGGCGACCTCCAACTCACAAGATCTACAAACCCGACCCAACACCGCATTCCCTCCAATCGGGGTCTCCACACACATCGTACTACCCAACGAATCTGTCGTCAACCCCAAAGTAGATGCAAAAGTAGATGAAATAAAGGATTGCGATGCTCATGTGTCGATAAGAACACTGGCCCATGACCTATACATTAAGAGAGTACCTCTGATAATTGATGTAGTAGTTGCAACATCAGGTACGACCGGTGCCTTGGAAGAACTGGGATCAATGAGGGCATATACTCTGCCATGTGGTGCTCTAGTCTGCCTACCGTAGCCCCGAACTGTCGACTATCGCACCAACTATATTGAGGCACCCCGTCTGCAATCCTAGACGTATGAGCCACTGGCTGCTAATAAGTCTGTGTCCCTATGTGGGCGAAACAACTGGAGCCCCTGTCGTACTTTGTACACTCCTTCCTTGAGGATAGTTCCTCTGAATGTGCCCTGACTGGCCACATCCATAACAAACTGCTGACTCTCTCCCATGTGACTGAAAGGGCACTGAACCATGAAACTGCCTCTTTTGCGGGCACTCGGACGCACGATGCCCCGGCTGTTTGCGTCGATAATAAATGAGCTCCCTCTGCTCTGGCCTTCCCGTCAAAGCTATTGAGGGGGCTAGTGCCGAAAATTGTTGCTGATATGATCCTGTAGGATGAGAACTCGGACCAGCAGGCCTCTGGCACTTGTTCCCGCGCCCCTAAAATTGCGCACCTCCTCCGTGTGGCTGGTTTCTACTTTCTATAACCCTGCGTGTCTCGTTCAGGGTATGTTTCACACTAATGGTTGTTTCCACCAATTTTGTAAAGATGCGCATCCTAAATGCCGCCACTTGATCTCCGATCGCAGGCCTTAAACCCCTTTCAAATCTATTTGTACGCAGCTCGTCTGTAGCCACAATTTCTTGTGCAAATTGGGGCATGCTGGTAAACTTTGCCTTGTACTGAATCACTGCCATTACCCCCTAGGTAAGGGAAAGAAACTCCTCCCGGTAAAGATCTCTCGAGAACTCAGGAAAGTACTTCTCGAGAAATACCTTTGCAACGCATCCCATGTGCCTTTCACTATAGTTTTGGTAAACTTCCCCCACTCATGGGCATCCCCTCTCAGCTGGAATGCAGCGAATGGAACTCTCAAATCATCCTCCACTATCTGTAGTGTATCCAAAATCTTGGTCACAAGCTTTATCCATTCTGTGGCCACCTTGGGATTGAGATCCCCAACAAAGCTAAGAGGGTCAAGACGTCAAAACTCTCTCATTGCGACAGTCGCCATCGGATTAGGTAATCTCTCCCTCCCCTTAACAGCCTCGGCTAGCTGACGGATGGAGCCTACCATCTCACGCAGTAAGCCTACCCCATCTACCGGTCATTGGGGAGTATTAGTATCACTAGCATCAAGGATTGGCACATTCCCTCGGTCTCGACCATGGCCTCGTCCTCCCTGCGTGGACATAACTTCTATACGAAAGGAACATAACAACAAAAGCTTTCATCCAATATAAAATACATAATCATGCTAACACATAGCCATTCAAGATCATGTAAACACATCTCACATACCGAGGAGAATCGACAAGAGCGATGCGTCAATTTGGATAACCTACTGAGATTCTTTACTAGAGAGTATGCCGGCGAAACACATTTCTAATTTGGCTTCTAAGTTTGTTAATCCAAATGCCCAAAGGCAAGACTAATCAATCCTAAGGTCCAACCTCAATATTCACGTGTACACAATATTCTCATGCTCAACATGCTATCATGCTAATGTTATAAAAATACTTAAACACATGCAACCAAGTACACACATCTTTCGTCACAAGGTGATGCATCCTCTTCTCACGCCTTTTAGGTATTCAAACCCAGAACTCTGATACTAAGTTGTCACGCCCCAAAACCTAGGGTCACGTAAAAAGCCTACTAAATCACCATTTTGGGATACCACGATCCACCAAAATCACCCGAGCCCAAACGGGTCAAGGATTGAAACGAAAATGAGATTTTATTTGTAAAACAATTAACAAAATATGCCATTAGGAATTAAATGGGTTACCCCTAAACCAGAACAACGAAACTACTAACAACCTAAGGTTCCTCTCTCAAAACAAACATACATTTCATACATGCATAATATATCACCTCAAGGCTTACAAAACATGATTCTAAGAACAGGCAATACATGTAATAGTACATGATCCCATAACGAAAAAGAAAACTACGAAAAGTATTCCACCTTCTCGAGCTCCACTAGATCATCTCTAGTGATCAGTCACCTGAAAAAAAAAGTTTTTACAAATTCCACAACGTGAGTTGAAACCCAATAAGAACAGACTATAATGAAGTAAAGCAAGATATGCAATCACTTAGTATAATGCAAAGAACCATGCATTTGACTCGACTTCACAAGCCTCAAAACAGTTTTTCATTCTCAAAACCATGCATTTTATACAATGCAAATAACGTTCAACAGTTAAAGAAAACAGTAACAGAACGTTAATTTTCACTCAGTTCCCACGATCGACAATGATCCCTATGTACCAACTCTGTTACACCTGGGACAAAGGTTACAACTATAAACTCTTACCCATTACCTAGACCCAAGCTTTACAAAGACTCGCTAGGTAGTGAGAAATTCTATACGAAGTCACGACAACGCAAGCCTTCCACTGGGGTAAACACTTCATTTACGGGGATTAACCTGAAGGAGCGAACCACTTACTTGCGTAAACTTTTCAAACTTTCACCAAGGAGCAATGGCGGCCCAAATACACACGCACAGTTACGGCACATCTATCGAATCATTAAAAATCAACACGTAGTTCGACTACGAAAATATTTAAAACTATACATTAATCATGTACAAAACATGCAACGGCCATCTGCCACATCGTTCCTAATCAAGGAAAAATAACCAACATCTTTCAAAGATTTTACCGTTTCAATCGAAACATTCAAAACCACGACTCAACCCCGAGGGTTAGCCCCAAACCTTCAAAAGTTAGGTTATCATAACTTTACATAAATTCTTCCATTTTCAAATCACCTTTTTTAAAACCACGGACATCTACACGTCCACCAACACGTAATAAATCAAAAGATATGCAAAACATGCTTTTTGCCTGAACAAACTTGGTTTAAACACAAAATTCAATAATTATAACATTTTCAAATAGTAGAAAAGCATATAATTGCATGTAGCACCCTGTAAAGACAAGATAGTTTATGATCTTACCTCGTTGAGTTAAAAACTTAACTCCACAAACTCCGAAGAAAAAACAAACTTCGTCAAAACGAGATTCCGTCCGAATGAACGTGAAGCCCCCGACACTGATACTAAGAATTTGCTATCCGATCGCTAAAAATCAAATATAGACAATTACACATAAAGAAACAATACTTTAGGTTATATTTTTAAAGATTACTCTAATTCTATCCTATTTTTGTATAATTTTTTTTCTATAATCATCTTTTAATTATTAATGTCATATTACACTACTTTTAATATTTATTAACTTAAGGCCAAAACGATATGTGACTTTTATTATTTTTCTAAAATATAAATAGTTATTGAAATTATTGTCTAAAATTAGTAACAATTAACATGGATTTTATTATCTTATTTCCACGTGTTTTGTAAGATGGTAAAATTATTAATAGATAAAGATTTAAAATAATAGGTGTTTTTTTAAATATCCTTTATAACCTCTATTATTTTCTAAAATAATATTTATTTTATAATGATCTAAATGTAGTGTGCGTGTGTGCGCGCGCGTATTTATAGATTTATTTATAACAACAATATAAATTGTATTATGTATTATTTTATATGTCTTACTATATAACTAGTAGCTTAATAATTGAAAATATAGTCGACAACGTTTAGTAAATAAAAAGGTTAGAATATAAATCTTGTAAAGAAAATAATCTTATTTTTATAATGTACTTAACCAAAATTTTATTATTATATTCATTTTTCCATGTATATTAAATATTTATGTAAAAATACATTTTTGTGTCTAAATTTGATTTTTATGTAAAATGCTAAACATTGCCATAAAACAAAACAGAGCAAAAAAAAAAAAAAATACTACGGGTGTTTTTCGGGTGCGATCGAAAAATGATTGTGTTATCTCTTATTTTTAGAAGAAGGTTTTTTTTTTTTTTAACAAAAAATTCAAGTTATACAAACACATTTTAGACAAATAGTCACTACTTAATTTTTAAGAAAAATCAAGAAAAACAAATAAAAACCAACAAGTCTTTTTAAACGTCAGCAGAGAAAAAGAGGGTTCGGGGACTAAAGTATGAAAAAATAGAAGATGTTAGGCACCATTTTCGCTCAACCGTAAGGTTAACATCTACTTTGTCAATGTTTGTTCTTATTTTAAAATTTTCAAAACTAACATATACAAAATAGAAGGTTAAAAAGAGTTCATACAAAAGCAAACAACGAAGAAAAATCCTAACTACAATCCTAAAGGGTCAGACAATTTAGTTATTATTTCTAAACATGCCACACTTATTGTTTAGGCAAAGCAAAATGAAAAACATGCAATGAAAGATCAAATAAAGCAAGAAAAGGCCTAAGGGTCATGCAATACAGTTTCTATCTCGAACATGCTAGTTATAGATTATACAAAAAGAACAGAGAAGATTCAAATACTATTTGTAAGCTACTGTACATACAAAAAGCTCACGACCATAACAACACAATGTTGTGGTCGTGACAAAAGATGCCAATAAACTCGCGACCGTGACAAAACATATGAAACCGCAAACAAAGAGGGTAAAAAAAGTCACGGCTATGATAACTAAAGGTTGCAGCAATTGTAATTTTGAGGTCTAGAGAGGTTTTCAACATATAAGGTCCAAAGGAACTCAAATGGATGTAATGTACAGAATAGAAACTACAGCCCACTTCGTCAAGGCTAGATGTACAATTTGTTATTATAACAGTGACATAGGTCTCGAGACACAATGCATACAACATTAAAAATATGTAACATAAGGTTTTAGGCATAGTTTTCATACTCTACTAGTCTCATAAAAAGTTCATGGTCGTAGCAACAGAATGCTATGGCTATGACAAAAATGAGAAGAAAGGTAGTGGCCAAAAGCAAAGATGTAGCGGTCGTAATAATATATTAAAATTGAGAAGAAAGGGTCACGATTGTCAGTTTTTTAAAAATCATAAAAGCATTTTTATGTGTCCAGTGTGCCAATGAACACGAAAATATATTAAAAATATGCTATTCTACGCATTATAGAAAGCTATAAACACACTATTTTCTTATGAAAAGCTCATATGAACATGCTTGATAAGAATAGGTTGAATACTAAGAAAAAAAAATAGAAACCTTAATCGTGACACCTCTAGGAGAGAGAGATTTAGAGTTAAAAAACGTCACGATTTCCTAAGGTTATCTAGTGTAGAAAGTCGTCTCGAATGTCCTCTTGGTTGTGAAAGACGAGAATCGCTAAGTAGTCCATCATTCGATAGCGTCACCAATGCAAGCAAAGTCACAAACTAGGTTCAGGATATGGTATTGGGAATATGAGTATCGAGAATATTGGGTGGGGAACAAATTCGACAGAGTATCGGTATTCAGGTGTTTCTCTTCTCTGTTTATGTGAAAATGGGTGCCTATTTGTAGGCAAAGAAGTAGCATAGATATCTTTTGGGATGCTTCCATCTATCAAAAAAGGTGTCAAACTCGTGGTCGTGTCCTTGCACATGGCGATCGTGACTTTTATTGTACGAACAGTGCATGCTGTGACCTTCAAAGGTCATGGCTAGGTTTAGGCTTTCAAAAAGGTAGTGGCCGTGACAAATGAAAGTCGCAGCCTACTCTAGGATCACAAAAAGGTGGCGACCATTAGGGTAAGGACATGGCCTGTTATTGGATCATGAAAAAGGTAGCGGTCGTGAGGACCATGAATGTTGTAGCCTGAAGGTTTTGATAGATTTCTTGGGTTTTGAATTGAATTCTTAACTTTGCTTGCCTGGGAGTATTCTTGAGCATAATTCTTATATTTTTCGTTATTGGGGAGCATTCAAGAGAGGTGCTTAAGATTCGACTTGATCAAACTCGAGTGTCTACAGTTGTCCATTTTTTACAGAGCTTACAACAACTCGTGGTGAAAGTAAATGTCAAAACTCCATAAACAAACTAATTGAATAAGCCGCCAATCTTAGGAACAAACAAAACATATAGAAAAGTGTGGTCGAATCCAAATTTTCATCGAGCTTCCTACGTCCCCCGTTATAAGGGATCAGATCGATCGTAGTTTGTGGGGCAATGTATATGATACAAATAGGCTAATTATGACGCATGTCAGATATGATATGATGCAAACAGGTTCAATCTAATCTCATAAAATTTTGAAGTCATAACATGGATCGAAGATCATTAGAGATCTATTTTAGGTTATAAAGGGGATTAGAGAGTCACTTTAAGGTCGTGAGGAGGATCGAAGATTCAAATGTGCATTTTGAGGTTATGCGAGGACCGGAGAGTCAGTTTAAAGTTATGAAGAGGACCAAAAAGATAGATGCCAATTTTAGATCATGAAAGGTACAAATGGCCAATTTAAGATCATGAAGAGGATCAAATAGTCAGTTTAAGGTTATGAGAATGACCAAATAGTCAGTTTAAGGTCGTGAGGAGGACCCGATATTATAGGAATAGTTTTAGGGACAATTTTAGGTCATGCAAGGACCGAAGAGTCAATTTAGGGTCATAAGGAGGACTGAATAGTCAGTTTAAAGTTATAAGGAGGACTGCATAGTTAGTTTAAGGTTATAAAGAGGACTAGAGAGTTAGTTTAATGTCATAAAGAGGACCGAATAGTCAGTTTAAGGTTATAAAGAGGACCAGAGAGTCAATTTAATGTCATGACGAGAATTAGACGTTTTAGGAATAATTTTAGGTCATGCAAGGACTGGAGAGTCAGTTTATAGTCATGAGGAGGACCAGAAAGATAAATGCCAGTTTTAAGTTATGAAAGGACCGAAGAGTCAGTTTAAAGTCATGAGGAGGATCAAATAGTCAGTTTAAGATTATGAGGGGGACTAAATGTTTTAGGGACAAATTTAGGTCATGTAAGGACTGAAGTGCTAGTTTAAGGTAATAAAAAGGACCAAAAAGATAAATGTCACTTTTACGTCATATAAGGATCGAATAGTCAATTTAAGGTTATGAGGAGGACCGAATAGTCAATTGACGGTCATAAGGAGAATCGAACAGTCATTTTAAGATTATGAGGAGGACCAAACATTTTAGGAACAGTTTTAGGTCATATAAGGACCAAAGAGTCAGTTTAAGGTCATAAAGAGGACCAGATAGTCAATTTAAGGTCATGAAAAGGACCAAATAATCAGTTTAAGGTCACGAGGAGGGTCGAACGTTTTAAGGGTAGTTTTAGGTTATACAAGGACCGAAGAATCAACTTAAGATCACGAAGAGGACCAAAAAAATAGATTTCAATTTTAGGTCGTGAAAGCACCAAAAACTCAGTTTAAGGTCATGAGGAGGACCGAATAGTCAGCTTAATGTTATGAGGAGGAATAGGCGTTTTAGGGGAAAGTTTTGGTCATGCAAGGACCGAGAAGTCAGTTTAAAGTCATGAGAAGGACCAGAAAGATAGATGCCAATTTTGGGTCATGAAAGGACCGAAGGGTCATTTTAAGGTCATGAGGAGGACCGAAAGATAGATATCATTTTTAGGTCATGAAAGGATCGAAATGCCAGTTTAAGGTTATGAGGATGACCGAAAGATAGAAGGGTAGCCAGAACCTCAAAAATGGGTTATAAAGGAAAATTTTGGCTAATCAAACTAAAACAAGAGTTGTATAGCTTGAAGGTTGATATTCAAAAGGAGGGGGCATCAAAATATAATGACTGTTACATTCGAAAGTTGCAACTTGAACTTTTAGCCCTAGTTATGTTGCGGCTTGGAGCTCCAAAATGGCGGCCGTTAGTAACTTTTGGCTTTTGCCAGGGTCGTGAGAATCAAAGTTCACAACCTGGGTTCGGATGTTGCAACCTTGAGTTGTAAAAGAAATGGATCTCGTAGCCACGAGGTTGATGACAGGTTATGGATTTGGGTTTGTTCGAAAAAACTCATTCGTGCGAAACAGAAAACCTTTCTTCTCTCTCGGTTCTCTCATCACTCTCATTCTCTCTTAGGGTTCGCACTTGTTAGCACAAGGATTTTTTATTTTGATTTTGGTGATTTTTATAATTTATTTTTTAAGAATAAATAGCTTTAAAAGAATAATATCTTTATATTTTTGAAAATAAAAGTGTTAACACATTTTGAACAAATAATTTGACACCTTAGCAAAAAAAAATGACTTAACTCTCAAAAGGATTAAAACACTTACATATTCTTAAATGAGAATATTTTGTGTTGAACCCAATTGAAAAATAAGTCAAATACTTTTCAGGCAAAGTATACTTGATCACATCAAGTGTGTCAATCCCTTTGAACTAATGGTTTGACACGCTAACAGTTTTATGAAGTTCTTTTTCAAGTATCAAAGTTAGTGTCGACACAAAGAAGTTTTGTGTCAACACAAAAGAGCCGTAACTCTCAGGACTCAAAATGAGTCGACACAAATTACATTTGTGTCGATACAAAATTGATCCTCATTTTTTATATCCAAAAATTTGGGTCGACATAAATGAAAATTGTGTCGACACAAAACAACCGAGACCATCTGCAAATTTTGAGGTGTCGACACCAGTTGAAGATGAGTCGACACAAAAGTCCTAAGCCTGCCTGAAGAATTTTGGTATCAACCCCAAAGTCCAAATGTGTCGACACAAAATTATCGAAGCTTCCTTCAGAATTTAGTGTCGACACTAAAGGGAAGTTGAGTCGACACAAAGTGACACCTCCGGATGCTGAAGTTTTAAATGAGTCGGCACTAGATCCAAATGTGTCGACACCATGTTATTGGTAAAGTATAGTGTAAAACTGTGTCGACCCCTCAGATTATTGTGTCGACCCAACCACTCAAAAGAACCTGCCCTATACATTTTGTGTCGACACCAAAGGCATTTGTGTCGACACCTGTGACAGAAATTCAAACTCGCTGCAGATCTCAACGGTTGGATTTATGGCATTTATTGCTGTCACATACCTCCAATGGTCATGAATGCACAAGAGCTTATATAAAGAGTAACTTCTCAGCATTTACTTCAATTGGAGATTTACATTTACAGTTCTATTGCTTGAATCAAACTTAGAATTCTCAAGCCCTCATTGATTGCTGAATCTCCAGCTCTTGCTGCTCATCTCTCTTTACTTTCTAATTTATTATAAATTATTTCTGTAAAGAGAGTGAGTGTTTCTCGTTAATACACTCCATTTATTGTATTCAAGGGTGAGTCACCTTTTATCCTTTGAGTGAGTGAGTAAATTTTATCAAAGAAGAGTTGAAGAGAGATTAGAAGAAAATAGAGAATTATTTTTATAGAATCTTCTTGAAACTATTTTTAGGCTTGTGAATGTGCCCGTAAACATTCGATTTGCTCAAGCAAAGTCTTGAAGTTGTAAAGGTTTGGAATGCACCCGTGAAGCATTCTAGATAGTGAAAATATTCAAGGGAGAACATGAGGAGTGGATGTAGGCTTGGAAGAAACTGAATCACTATAAATTTTTAGTGTCCGGTTCTATCTTTCTATCCCTAACCTCTTTAATATTTGTATTACTTTAATATTTGATTAATTTGTCATATTTGATTGCTTTATTAAAAGATTTTTAAAAAGGTTTTAAAATTATTATTCGTTTAAGACCCAATTCACCATTCTCTTGAGTTACCTAGAACTAACAATTGATATCAGAGTTTGAGCTCTTATTTTTGACTTAATAGTCTAAGAGTTTATATGGTAACCACTAGCATTGGAACTATCCAATCCGAAAGTTAGTCGATCAATTGACCTCCTTTGTTCAATGAAACAAATTACAATTATTGAAAGATTAGAATGAGAATCTACATTCAAGCCGTAGACTACGACATTTGGTGGGTTATCATAAATGGACCCAAAAGTCCTACCAAAATTATTGAAGAAGCTACTGTCCCTAAACTTGAGGCTGAATGGACTGAAACTGATATTAGGGAGATACAAAAAAATGCTAAAGTTATGAATCTTCTATATTGCTCACTTGACCTAAATGAGTTCAATAGGATCTAACTTGTGACACCGCAAAAGAAATATGAGATAGACTCGAAATTACGCATGAGGGTACCAATCAAGTGAAAGATTCAAAAATCAGTCCGCTTGTACATAGTTATGAATTATTCAAAGTGAAGTATAAAGAAATAATTTCTGATATGTTTACTCGCTTCACTGATATTATTAACGGACTTAAATCTCTTGATAAGATTTATACTAATGCAAAAATAGTAAGAAAAGTTCTGAGGTATATGCCAAAAAGTTGAGAAGCTAAGGTCACGGTGTGGCTTTGGGATTTAGGGGTCATTTTGAAAAATATTTCAAAAATAAGAAATTCAAAGAATGTTTAGAAAAATCTTTTAACGCATTGAAAACTAAAATTTAAAAACTCATTTTCTTGAAAACGGAGTCGCCACTTAGTTTTTGAGAAAAACTAAGAAAAATAAAATTGACAACTGATCTTTAAAACGTTAACCAGAGAAAAAGGGTTCAGGGGTTAAGGTACGAATCGGGGAAGGTGTTAGACACTCCGTTCGCCCAACCGTAAAGTTGGCATCTGGTAATCATCATTGGTTCTTTAATAGAATTTTTCAAATGTATGCAAATAAAAAAAATGGAGGCAAAGAGAGATCATCCAAAATTAAATATAGAAAATATATAAAATATGTACATAGCACTCCAAAATAAATAGGTGTCAAAGAAAAATTCTAAGTCCTATGGCATGCAATTTTTATGTAAAAGATACATGAAGCACATACCCACATGCAATAATATTGAAATAACCTAAACTAGCACGATTTGATTAAAAGAATAAAAAAAATATGCTAGAAATTGGCAAAACTATTTAAACATGGATTTGCTACAAAAGAAAAATTAAACTATCCTAAATATGCTTCTAAATAACGAAACTAGGACTTGCATATTATCAAAATTAATTAGATTAACATTAACATGATGAATCAATAAAGAAATCAAAAATGTAAAATAAGAAATGCATAAAAGAGAAAATGCTACATTAAAAGAAAGTCTATTTAACAAAGAAATTTAAAATAAGAGTTTTGTAACAAAAGAGAATTTAAAGATTTAAAAGAAAAGAAAAAAATTTGACAAGGGTAAAAAATGCTATTAAGAAGAAAATCTAATTATTTGCATAAAAGATGAAAGTATAAAAATAAGTGAAAATATTTATATATTTTTGTGCTTTTTGTTGTTAATAGAAGAAAAGAAAAGAAAGATATTATAAAAGACAAATTAAAAAGATTTAGCTGTTAACATTTTACATTTTAAAAGCGAATAAAAGAGAAAAAAATCGAAGAAATAGAAAGAATAATGAAATATTTTAAAAGAAAAAAGTATGAATTACTTAAAAATAAAAATTTACTTAAAAATATTTTGTGATTTTTGATTATAGAAAAATAAAAGAAAAAAAATTGCCGTGAAAAGAATATTAATGTAATAAGAAATGAAATGTTAAATGGCACTTTGTAAAGAAATTAAAACTATTACTAAAAGAAAAGAAAATAATGGAAAAGAAAGTTACACTAATGAAAGGAAGGAAAAAAAAACTAGAAAAAGAAAATAAAATAAAATTAAAAGAACATTAACTTAAAAGAAAATCTAAGTTAATATTACAAGAACTTTTAGGTTGGTGTTATCAAAAATTATTAAAATACAAGAAAAAAAAGAAGAAATGCTAGTATTAAAATGGAATGTAAAATTAAAGCTTAAAGGAAAGAGAAAATAAAAATGCTATAAAGAAAATTTTAAAAAAAGAAAATGGTAGAAAAAGTAAAAGTAATGCTAGAAAAAAATAAACACTAATCTAGAAGAAAATAAAATGGAGCATTAAACTAATTAGGACAAGAAAATGGAATAGAATGCTATTGAAATGAAATTTAGACTAAAAAAAAATTAATTATTAGAAGATCAAATTAATGTAAAAGGAAAAAAAAAAAAAAAAGAATGAAATACTAGAATTTAAATGGATGTAATATTGACTATTACAACCATTTTTATGTAAGTGCATTAGATTATAACAATTAACAACATTGATAAGTTGTAATTGTAAAAAATATTAGCACTATTTACTGATTTAACAATTTATAATAAGTTTAAAATGTAACTAAATAAATTAACAAAACATATAAACTACATAAGCTAAAGCATGAATTTAAACATAAATATAATAACTAATAAACAAAACAAGAATATAATTGAAACAAATACATGAAAATTAACCCAATCACTCCAAAAGAGAGAAGACGGAGCTAGAATGATCGAGGATCCAAGCGGAACACTTGGATTATTACGGAATCCTCAAATTGAGGAAATGTGCTCCAATCATCGGGTAGTGATCCAAGCTAGGATTGTAGGACTTCGGGCACTCGACTTATGGTATTTCAGTAAGGTTTTGACGTCGGGGCTCGAAATTACTCAGCGTCTCGATAGAATTTCTCTCAGTAAACCTCTCTCTAATTTTTTATCCTTGAAAACGTACCAGAGGGATTTTTTCTAAAAAAGAGGGGGTTTTGTTTTGTTTTGTTTTTGTTTTTAGAAAAAATCGAAAAAATTTTGAAAAATCTTTTGAATTTTTTTTTTTGTTTTTAGAAAAATTCTAAATTTTTTTTAAATGTTAGAAAGCCTTTTTTTAGAGAAAGTTCTAGAAAAGTTTAGAAAATTTTGAAATTTTTTAGAAAATCGAGAAAAATTGTAGAAACTTGAGACAAATTTTTAGAAGAATTCTAGAAAAATCTTAGAAAATTCTAGTTTTTTTTATTGAAAATCTTAGAAATTAAGAACCAATTTTGAGATAATTCTAGAAAATTTTAAAAAAATCCTAAAAAATGAGAAACAAATTTGAGATAATTCTAAAAATTTTATGAAAATCCTAGAAATTGAATAAATTTGGGACAAAAGGGGAAAAATACCAACATTTAAGGGGAGATTTTCTTTACTCTTTTTTTAATTCTTTTTTTAAATATATTTTATTTTATTTTATTTATTTTAACACAAAGAATATAGATCTGCCTGGCGTATCAAGCCTCAGGGTTTGTAGTCTTTTTTTAAAGTTTGAAAGAACTGGAGGGTCGTTACATACACACGAACCTAGGGTTAGGGTGCCTAGTCTTTTTCTAGGACTTTTGAAAGAATCGAAGAGTCGTCACATACACACGAATCTAGGGTTTGAGAGTTTGCCTGATTTATCAGGGTTTTAGAGAACCGAAGGCTCGTCACATACACACGAACATAGGGTTAGGAAATTTACTTGATTTATCAGGGCTTGAGAGAACCGAAGGGTCGTCACATACACACGAATCTAGGGTTAGGGTGCCTAATCTTTTTCTAGGACTTTTGAAAGAACCGAAGGGTCGTCACATATATACGAACCTATGGTAGGAGGATTTGCCTGATTTATCCGGGCTTGAAAGAACTGGAGGGTCGTCACATACATACGAACCTAGGGTTAGGGTGCCTAATCTTTTTTTAGGACGTGTGAAAGAACCGAAAGGTTGTCACATACACACGAACCAATGGTAGGAGGATTTGCCTGATTTATCAGGGCTTGAAAGAACCGGAGGGTTGTCACATACACACGAACCTAGGGTTAGGGTGCCTAGTCTTCTTCTAGGACTTTTGAAAGAACCGAAGGGTCATACATACACACGAATCTTGGGTTTGCACTTAGACATTTTCTGCACTTTGCTTGTTTGATCTATTTTTTATATATCTTCTGCTTGTTTTCATCTTTTCAAGCTGGCCACTATGTCAGAGGATTCGGAGGTTCTGCCTCTGGGGAGGTGTTGGAGTGGTATGTTGCACTCCCTGCTCCTAGCCGGGCCATTGTTGATGCCTCAGGCTTTGCTCGATTCATACCCCTGCTGGGTAGTACGAGCAATGACCAGATCTGGATGACGACCCTAGCTGAGCGATGGTGAGATACCACAAACACTTTCCATTTCACCACCTTTGAGGCCACTCTAATGCCTCTCGACTTCGCGCTGATTACTGTTATACGGGTTGGAGGAGCTCCCATTCCATTTGATCCATCCATATCTTGGTCTGCTGATGCACTGCTGTACTTTCTCGGAGCCACCCTTGCACAGATAGAAAGAGATCGGGTTCGATACACCTGGTTCTTCGAGCGCTTCCGCCACTTCCACTATTTTGAGCCCCGCCACTTCGAGTGAGTCGCCCGGAGCTTTTTGATGTATATGTTTGGTACCTCCTTATTTTCGAACAAGGAGAATACTATTCATCTGCATTACCTAGCCACCCTCTATGAATTATTGCGGACACTGACCCGGTTCCCTTTGGAGCTTAGCATTGGGGGATATTAGAGGGTTTGGGAGGTATGGTTTAGTATTTGAATTTTTCCATTCATTTCGATTCTCCTGTTATCCATTATTTACTGATTGACGCATTCCTCATTGCAGCTGTGCACTTACGAGTTTCTTGGGCTTCATGTCCCGGTGAACTCCGCAACAGACCCTCTGGTCATTCCCCGAGCAGCCTGGTAGTCTTGTGGGCTAAAGGGGAAGAAGGCGTGAGGAAAGGACATAGATCGTTTTTGAGTCTCACTGGACCGACTGACCCCCGACCAGGTATCATTTTACTGTGTTTATCGTATTGCATCCTATTCACGGTTGTTCACTGCACTGTTCACTGATTACTGCCCTGTACTGCTTACTGATTACTGTACTGCATACTGATTGTTGTTTACTATTTATTGCACTATACTGTACCTTGAATGGTTGCAGGTCCATTGGGATGTCTAGAGGGGAGTGGCGGATTGGGCTGACGCAGATATGATGCGCAGTAGGGATATCGCTTCTAGGAGGATCCTGTTGGAGGGCCCATTCAGTCGGGAGTACTATCTTGGCAAGCGAGTGGTTCGCCAGTCGCTCGACCTTGATTACTTCAGGATACCAGTTGTTCCTTCAGCTTGCATGCGCCAGACTAATCACACAGGTCGGGTCGATTTGCTGCTGGAGAGGTAGGGACCCCCCCAGTCTTGGAGTTGCTCGTGGCAGAGGGGGATTATACAGCCTGGGCCCGGGCTTATCTATGGGTCCATTAGGTCCTGGCCCGGCTGGCCCAGGCAGTTAGAGGAGGGGACCGGCTCCGGAGGCCGCTGGTGCTGGTGCTGGTGCGGTTGCTGATGTTGTTCCTGCTGCGGCTGCCGCTGGTCTGGCTGGTGGGGCTAGGGCTGGGGGTGTCAAGATACCTTGGACCGTATCTTTCTTCGTCGATGGGTATCCTTTCAATATTCCTATCCCGGTTCTTCCAGCGCCGGAGTTCCAGCCAGTATATGCACAGGTTTGTTTCTTTATTTTTTGTGTTACCTCCTTTTCTGTACTTCCTTTATTTGTAGACTGCTCCGTTTTGTATTATTTTTCCACAGACGGATCAGGCTTGGCTGGACCGTATCATGCTTGTGATGAGAAGCCTACGGACCCTTGTCCGCCAGCAGGATGCTGCTATGCGTGCAATTGGGATCCCTTTTGTTCCTCAGCCGGTGAGTGTTTGTCTTTTGATTTCTTTGCGTTTCTTTATACTGTTTCCTTAATTTTTTGTCTCTTTCAACAACCTCCTGTAGTTACTGCCATTTCACCACCTGCTCCTGCTCCTGCTCCTGCCCTGGTTCTAGTCCCTACTCGAGGCCATGGATCTCGCGCTACTTCTTCTAGAGGTCGTTCAAAAGGATTCATCTTGTCTGCCAGGAATCGCTCCAGAGACATATCCTCTTCCTTCGGCAGTGATGATGGTGATGATGACATCGAGCAGCTTTTTGAGGATGTCAGCTCATATGAGGCCAGTCCTTCCCGCCGGGTCTGCCCGAGGCATCTTTGAGAGAGAGAGCTCTTTCCCCCCTAGTTTTTACATTTATTTTTATGGGCCTGCGTGCTTCCGTTAGATACATTTACATACATTTGATCCATGGGCCTGCGTGCCCTAATTTGGTTGGTTATTGGGCGTGGGTGCCCCAATTTACACTCTGTTACACTATATTGCATTTTTTGAGCCTTCGTGCCATTTTACTATTTTTATCATATGCTTCTTTTTCATTTGTTTCCCTTAAATTTTCTGTATAATGCAAACGTCAAAATTCTGTATAAGCCATAGAAGATGACACACACCCGCCACATTTCAACATGGCGGCCGCCAAAACTAACTAGCTATAACATGGCGGTCGCCACTTCCAACATGGCGGCCGCTTGGTCAAAGTGATGATGTTACTGTACTGTGCTTTTTCAAGCTGGCGATCGCGAACTCCAAGGTGGTGGCTGCCACAATGAGTGTGCTTTTCATCGAATTTTTAGTTTTTTGCCCTTTCCTACCTTATAAACTCAACCATGGAGGCTCCATTTTCTGTTGTTTATACTCAAGTGGCTATCTCACTTTCTTCATGGATTGAGGCATTCTCCCACATTGAACTTTTGAACTTCGCTTCTTTTGGGATCAACTCTTTGTTTCATCTCACGGCCGTGCAGATCGACGAACCATTGTTGAAGGGCGCTGTTCAACTATGGGATCCACTGTCCCACGTCTTTCGGCTTGGCCTTGAAGAACTCTGCCCTACTGTGGAGGAGTTCGCTGCCATTTTGGACTTGTCTCCACGGAGTTCTGTTGTCGTTCCTACCCCCTTTCTCTCGGTTCGGCAGCAAGTGATGCAATTTTGTGACCTATCCAGGATGGAGGCTTCTCTTCTAACCTCGGGCAACTGTCTTGACATGCTGTGGCTTATTGAGAGGTTTCATCCTACTGGTGACCTCAGCAATATCGACTTTCAGCTGCGTCATTGTTACGCACTTTTCATCTGCCTCCTCGCCTAGTATCTCTTTGTCCCTTTTGACTGGCAGGTTAGTTGTTCCAGGGTTGACATTGCTGGCCAAATGTGGATGGAAAAGGACTTTGTGCCCGTGGTTCTGGTCGAGACAATGCTGGGCTTGGACGCTGTTCATCGTGGCAAGACCATCACCTTTGCTGGCAGCCCTTTACTTCTTTAGGTGAGCTTAACATCTTCCTCTGTATCAAGTTCTCTATCATACCGCAAAACTTTTCTCTTACTGTTCTAACTCTTGCTACAGATTTGGCTGATGGAGAAGATAAATCTTGTGCAAAAGCCTCCCACTGACAGGCACAATGCCGCTGCTTTCCTTTACCGCCTGCGTTATCAGATATTCGATACTTTGGTATCTTGGTGACATTATCTTTCTTCTCTGATTAGCCAAGACATTACCTGGCAGTGCTCTTGGTGGCGGATTCCTGTTATGACACTGACCACCATGGATCACCCCGGTGTTCTGCTGGTCGGTTTGCGTCGGACTACCTTCTATTACTCCTGTCGAATTATGCGGCAGTTTGGTCGCGATCAGAACATCTTTCCCATCATTCGAGGCCGTCTGTTTCCATCCATACTACGGGCTCCATTTTTATCATCATATCAGGATGCCTGGCCATTCCGTTCACTTATAGATATGCATGAGTTGTAGTGTTATGTTCTTTTTGTTGAATTCAAGACATGGTTGATGCAGGATTGGGAGGAACAAGGTAAAGAAGAAGGAACGCAAGCAGCAAAAAGATGGAGAACTTGAGGCCTCTTCCTTTGTTTTGAAAATTTCATAGTTTTCCCTTATTTTTGTTTGTAGAGTTTGGGACTTGCGTGCCCCTCTTTTTTATTCAAAACTTTGTAACTCTGATCGAAGTAATGACAAGCTTCCATTTTATGTTTAAGATGGTTTAAATTTATCCAAAGTTTTAATGACTTTATTATTAAAATTCAAAAATTAATTTGCATTCATCTTATTCAGATTCAAAGATGGTTAAAGACAAAAAGTGGTCGGACTTCTTTAATAGAAGCTGCCTACGTATCCCAAAAAGATGGAATCGGGCCATAACGTAGTTCAGGCTCGATTTTCACTTGGGCGTTGACACTTTCCTTTTGTGATGCCCTAATTTTTGCCAAGGTCGCTTTTTTGAGTTTTTCGCCTTGCGGGCTGCTCTAATTTTTTCCTGAGTTGCCTTTTGGTTTTCAACTTAGCGAGCTTTTATTTTTATCTTATTTTTACCTCAGGGATAGTATTTTTTGAGTTGATCGAGATTAACTGGAGTGGAGAACACATTGCCATTCAAGTCCTTAATAATGATTGCACCACCGGTCATAATGGTTTTGATTAGAAATGGTCCAGACCAGTTTGGCTTGAACTTGCCTCTTGGGTCGATGATGGGAGCTCTGATTTCTTTGAGAACTAAATCTCCTTCTCTGAGATCCCGAGTCTTGACATTCTTATTGAACGCCCGAGCTATCCTCATTTGGTAACCTTGTACATGAAATTGGGCTTGCAGTCTTCTTTTATCAAACAAGAGCAATTCTTCTATCCGATTTCTCTGCCATTCTGCTTCTGAGATATTGGCATCGGCTACTACTCTTAGTGAGGGAATTTCCACCTCAATAGGATGGACAACTTCCATCCCGTACACTAAAAGAGTACGGAGTAATTCCGGTTGAAGTTCTGATCGATGTTTGGTATCCCCAGAGTGCAAATAGTAGATGTTCTAGTCAATATTTATGTGAGTTGATCATTTTTTGTAGAATCTTCTTAATATTCTTGTTTGCTGCTTCGACTGCTCCATTGGTTTGCGGTCGATATGGCAAGGACTGATGAGCCACTATCCGGTATTCCTCGAAAAGATTCAGAATCTCTCCTTGAAAATGTGATCCATTATCCGAGATAACCTCGTAGGGAACTCTGTACCGACAAATGATATTTTGCTTGATGAACTTAGCAACATGAGAGGCCTTCAATACCAGGTAGGAAGCTGCTTCTACCCACTTGGTGAAATAATCAATGGCCACTAAAATAAACTCATGTCCATTGGATGCCTTCGGTGTTACTCTACTAATCACATCGATGCCCCATACCAAAAATGGCCGTGGTGACGTCAGGTTGTACAGCTGGGATGGGAAAACGTGCATAAGGTTTGCGTGAATCTAGCACTTATGGCACCTTCGTACGAACTGTATACAATCTGTCTCCATTGTCATCAAAAAGTATCGTTGTTGTAGGATCTTCTTGGCTAACATATTTCCACTCATGTGTAGCCCACAGACTTCTGCGTGTATTTCTTTCATCAGTTCTTGGCCTTCTTTTGCATTTACGCATAGCATATTGACCCCAGAATGTCATCGTTTGTACAGTTTACCACCACAAATGACAAACTGCGCGGATTGTTGTCATATTGCCCTTTTGTCCTTTTTGTTGGTAAACTTTGGATATTCTCATTTCTCTTCGAAGTTCTGAATGTCAAAGTGCCACAGAAGTCTGTCGGTGCTTTCTTCAATAGCGGCTGTTATTTCATATGCTGGGTTTCTCTTCTGCTCGATTATCAAAGGTCTCATCCGAGCTCCGGATGGTATGTCAATCATGGATGCTAGGGTGGCCGGTGCGTCAGCGAACTTGTTCTGCAATCTTGGCACGAGGGTGAAAATCACTGATTCAAAGCACGGTATGAGCTTTTCTAGTTTTTGATGGTAGAGAATTAAGGTTGAATCCCTGGCCTTCCAGTCTCCTCTTGCTTGCGAAACTACCAGTGCTAAGTCTCTAATGACTTCTAGTTTCCTTACCTCTAGCTCCAAGGCTGCCTTCAATCCCGCTAAACATGCTTCATACTCAGCCTGATTATTGGTGACTTCAAAATTGTGCTTTAGAGATAGCAAAACGTGTGATTCATCGGGAGTGACAAGGACTCCTATTCCATTGCCGTATTGATTGGATGTGCCATCAAAATATAGAGTCCATTTGTCATTCTCGTCTTTCATCAGTTGTTCACCAAGAAACTTGAACTCTGTATTTTCATCCCCTTCAACTAGTTGATTGGCTTGAAATTCTGCCACTGCTCTGCCTTTGACTGACTTTTGGGTGACATATTAGAGATCAAACTCAGATAATAGCAGCAACCATCGAGCCAACCTTCCTGTTAGCGCTGGCTTTTCGAATATGTATTTCAATGGGTTCATCTGAGAGATGATGTTCACTGTGAAAGACAACATGGGGTGCCTTTGTATTCAGGAAGCCCTAACCAAGGCCCAACGTGTCTACTCCAGTGGCGTGTACCGTATTTCTGACCCGGTCATCTTCCTGCTTAAGTAGTAGACGGCCTTTTCGATTCTGATTTATCCTTCTTGTGCAAGCATGCATCCCATGGCTGAATCAGTTACTGACAAATAGAGGATCAGTGGCCTGTCAGGTTCGGGAGGAGCTAAAACAGGAGGGTTTTGTAGGTATTGTCACACAGCATTGAAGGCATTTTGGCATTTCTGATCCCATTTGAATTCGACCCCTTTTTTCAGCAGACGAAAGAGCGGCTCGCAGGTAGTTGTCAGCTTTACAATAAATTGGCTGATAAACTGTATCTTACCCAGAAAACCCCTAACTTGTTGCTCGATCGTTGGAGGAGGCATTACCAAGATTGCTTTAATCTTTGAAGGATCGATTTCAATGCCTTGTTGAGTGATCATAAATCCAAGTATTTTTCCGGCGGTGACTCTGAAGGCACATTTCTGTGGGTTGAGTCGCATCTTGTACTTTCGAATTCTTTCAAAGAATTTTTGCAGCGTTGTGATGTGGCCATCCCGATCCTTAAATTTGACTATCATATCATCCACGTACACCTCGACCTCCTTATGTATCATTTCATGTAGTAGAGTAGTGGCAGCCCTTTGATAGGTTGCCCCTGCATTCTTTAGACCGAATGGCATCACACGATAACAGTAGGTCCCCCAGGGTGTGGTAAATGGCGTCTTTTCTCTATCCATGGGATCCATTAAAATCTGGTTGTATATGGAGAAATCATCCATGAATGACAGCAAGGCATACCCTGCTGTGCTGTCTACTAAGATGTTGATGTGCGGTAGTGGAAAGTCGTCTTTTGGGTTAGCCTTGTTGAGATCCCAAAAATCCATGCAGACTCGGATACGACCGTCTTTCTTTAAATCTGGTACGATGTTAGCTACCCATTTTGGATATTCAGTTACCATTAAGAATCCAATGTTGATTTTCTTGGCGACTTCTTCTTTGATCTTCAGAGCCCACTCTGGTCGGATTCGCCTTAACTTTTGTTTAACCGGTTTAGCATCAAGGTATAAGGGGATATGGAGCTGGACAATGCCAGGATCAATTCCGGGCATATCCTCCTAAGACCATGCAAAGACATCTTTGAATTCTTTTAATAAAGTTATTAGTTGTTCTTGTTCAACTGAGAATAAAGAAGAACCGATTTGAACATTTTGCGAGTTGATTTTATTACCGAGATTTATTGACAAAGTTTCTTCAATTATTGGTTGGGCAAGTATTTTTTCTTCTCTTTTTATTAAAAGTTTTATTTCTTTGGGGATATCCCAATTGAATTCAAAATCGTCAAAAAGTGTATGAAATAAATCAAATAAAGAAGAGTAATCGAAAATCTTGTTCATTTCAATAAAAACAGAGGGAATTACAAACTCGATCGCAAAAGCATAGAGAGGAGTACCAACAGATGTGTCCTCAACTACAGACTCTAACTCAAATTCGGACTCAAGATAAATGACCTGCTCACTACAAAACTCGATGGTCTAATTCTTTATTTCTTTTGCAGCAACATTGAAGATAAGCTTGGTGCTGTCGGCAGGCGCACTGAAACCCATCATGAAGCAATCCGATTCAGTTATACGCAACTGAGCCATATTCTCATTGAACAACATTCCCAGGTCAGCTTCATCAAGCTTGTCAACCTAGTCCTCTTCTTGAACCTTCTTTTCCTCCTTCTCTCCTTCCATTATTTTTTCCTCTTTCGTGTCAGATAGCTGGTGGCTGAAAAAGATCTCCAACCCCGGCAACTTTTGATTGGTTTATTCGTCGATCCACGGCTCCGAAAAGCCACAATACGGGAAATCTTTCCCCTCATTGACAAAGTATCCATTCAGCATCCCAGAATAATTGGCCTTTCGTCCCCTTTTAGACCTTTCCAAATCGTCTTCCGTTGGCTTATACCCAAGACCAAAATGGTGCGAAGTTTGCAATACAAGAATGGGTTCCGGGATTCCCTGCAGTTTACGTCCCAATCCATGCCCGGGAAGAACATTTTTCTCATCATCATTAAAGCTCGTGGGTTGACATGCTTTTCTTCTTCATTCATCAGCGTCTGAACAGCTTGTGCTTCATCGTACTGAAAACCACTGACCAACACATCATCTTCACTATGCTGAACTTCTAATAGAGTTGTGCTCTCTCTCTCCACCTTTCCGAGGGTGAATACTGTCCTCTTCATGCATGGTCAGGACTGTCTCGTTCTTTATCAATTTTAGTTTTTGGTGAAGTGTAGACGGTACTGCCTGGACACTTGGGTCATGTAGCCATAGCCTCTCCAGCAGCAGGTTGAAGGATGCCGGCACATCCAACACATGAAACTCAATTGACGTCTCCAGAGGTCCTATTGAAACGGCAAATGAAACCAATCATAGTACGTCCCTTCTTGTGTTTTCATAGGCTCGTACCCCTTGATTGTAGGGAGTGAACCGATCTAGCCTCATCCCTAAACACACGGCCGTTCTTAATGGGCAAACATTCAAGGAAGACCTTTTATCGATGAGAGTTACTGGGACCCATTTTTCTAGGCACTTGACGGTGATATGAACCAGCTTGTTGTGACTTTTTCCCTCAGCGGGCAAATCCTTATCAGAGAAAAAAATGACTTTTGGTTCAACCGTCGGCAGAATCAATCCAATCAATTGCTCTTGGGTGGCCTCTATCAGAACACTGGCTTTATTTTAAACTTTCAGCACAGCTTACCTGTGTTTGTGCGAGGCCATCAGTAGCCCCAAAATGCTGGTGTTGGCTTGCATCTTTTTCAACTGTCTTAATATAGCGTCATCCTCCTCTTCTTGCTCTGTCTCTTTCCCTTTTCCACTCGGCTGTCCCTTTTCTAGCTAAGGTGGCTTAAAGTGTTGTCCACTTCTAGTTAGGTGTTCTACACCATCTTCGGGATCCCGTAACCCTGACATGACATTATCAGTCTGTCTTACTTTGTGCAGAGGGCTTTCAAACGCACACAAATCATTTAAATCACTAATGGCTGCCCTTTCCCTTCTTTGCTCGTCGTCTTCATTAGCCCATGTGTTATCGATTTCCTCCCAGATGTCCTCTTTAATAAAATTCACTCGATGTTCCCGAGCGGCCCAGAAATTAATCCACTCAGTCCCATCAAATTTTAACACAATCCTTACCAGCCAATAGGACTGCATTTCATCGACGTACACTTCTTACTTTAAAAGTTAGGGAAGGGTGATTCCATCAAGCACATGGCCAAACCCATAAGGTTGACTCGGGTAATCCAATGGCCAGTCATCTTCTTCGTTGCGCTCCTCCTCTTGTTGGTAGACTTGGATTAGCAGTTGATACCATTCTTAGGCATCATCATTCCATTCTTCCATCCTGTTTTGACTGCCCCTAATCATTATGAATGAGCATGCTGTCTGATCCTCGATTATTAAAACATGAGGGTGCGGTAGGTGCGTTGAACAGATGTGCTGACTCGGGTCCTTCAATTCCCCGAGAGACATGTAATTTATCCCAGCCTGCCTGGTATGATTCGGCAGTGGGTTAGTAGTGACATTTGGTTTTGGGATGATAGATGGTGGTGGGATCACCTTGTTATTAATGAGGTTTTGAATCTTGTGCCGGAGTCTCAAGCACTTGTAAGTTAGGTGCCTGTGGCCTTGGTGGAAGGCGCAGTATTGGGAAGCATTGAACCTTAGCGGTAGGGGATCAGGAACAGAGATGGGGTCTAATGGCTTGATGAGCGCCTTCTTGACGAATCGATTCAGAGCAGTGGACAAAGGATTCAAAAGGTTCCCCTCGCCCGAGCGAGTAGCGGATTGATTTTGGTTAGTTGCAAGAAATGTCCTTTTTGCTGGTTTCTGGCTTGGCTAGGATTTTTCAATATCCTCAGACTGGATAGCATTCTGTATCTGGACCCCGGCATCAAACAGTTGCTCGAATGTGAAGAGTGGCTGCCTGATCAAGTAACGCTTCAACGAAGACTGCAGGTTCTTTACCACTATCCTTACTTGCTCTTTTTTAGAAGGTCAGCTTGTCATCTTAGCGGCCTTACCCCTCCATCGGGTCAGGAAGTCAACAAAAGATTCTCTGTTCTCCTGCCAGGTTGTTTCGAGCTCTCGAGTAGTTACATCCAGTTAGACATTGTAACTATACTGGCTGATAAAAACCGTTGCAATATTTTTCCAAGTTTTGGTTTTAGCTACATTAAGAGAGAGAAACCATTTCTGGGCTGCCCCAGAAAGAGATAGGTGAAAAAGCTGAGCCTTCAACTGGTCATCAATCTTCATTGGCGACAGGGTGCTAACGTACATTCGGAGATGAATTATGGGATCTCTGGTTCCGTCAAATTTTTTCATATCCGGCATTTTAAACTTTTTTGGCAATTTTGCATCTGGGAGCAGACAGAGTCCCCCTACATCGAGCATATATTCATAAACTCCCTTAGCTTTTCTGAGGACCTTTTCTGTCATGTTGATCTTCTCAATCAGTGCAAATTTTTTAGACTGCGCAGTATTTTTCTCCTCAACTATCACCTGACGAAGGTTCCATGGTGGTGGTGGGATAACTTGTGGTCCATCGGGGACTTGGTTGTCATCTCAAAAGTCCTCTTCATTCTCGTTCATCTCATCTGGTTGTCCATTTGCAACAGGGATACGTGCCTGAATTGTCTGAATTTGTGCCTGACATTGCACTTGAGCCTGGGCCTATTGCTCTACAGCTCTCTATATATCAGTAATTGCCCTCATCAGGGCTGCTAGATTCATCTCATTTTCCACCATTTCAGCTGACTCAGTCGGCTGTTCAGATACCCTACAAAATCTTCCTATCACTGATCTTTTTCAAACACGTATTGATTGTACTTTTCTCGGCCCAATGGTAATTCCACAGAGAAACCTGAATCCCAAAAGCAAAATGACCAGTATTGGATACTTTTTGGGCAAATATTCTGTCAGCAGATAATAGATATCTCAAAATTTTAAAATAACAGATCATGAGCAGATAACCATGGAAGCTATAACATTTTCCCTACCGGGCTCATATTGGCAGCATAACAACAGGATGACTAAAAAATCACCATGATGGTTGAAAAGGTGATCAACTAAAATCTAGGGGAAAGATTTGCCTAAAAACAAACAGTACTCTGGCAAGAAAACAAAGCTATGCTCATCGGACAGGTTCGACCTAAAAATTTTAAAGCATGACGGTAAGGAAATAATTTTCACAAGTTACAAGGGTTTGAAAGAAACGGGCTTATGTCGAGGATTTGGAGAAAACGAGCTTATGTGAAGAGGGAGGGAACTAACGACCCGGGAAGATCTCGGAGGAGAGAGAAATTACGTTAGTCGTTAAGACGAAACACGATTATGAAGACGGCAAGAAAAATTAAAAGTGGTGAGGAACAAAACACGGGTAAGAATCTGAAAGAAAAGCTAGCCTAAGCGAAGGATGATAGAAAACCCAGGTCGACCCAGAGGGAGAACTAGCCTAAACTGAACAAGCAAGCCTAACAATAGCAATCAAAATATACAATAAAAAAACACATAATCCTACTAGGGTTAGCATCACTTAAGGGGGAGTTTTAAGTTTACTATATGCAAAAGGCCGATTTTGTTCAATTAAATAGGGTACTTCTGAATAAAGCCGGGTGAATACCTCCCATGTAGGGCATGGTCAAACTGTATGCCCAAACTCTTTTACTGCACTTATGATAGTGTACAGTCAGTATGGGTTGCCCGTTTTTCTAATAATTCCCGAAACGAATTAACGTTCAGAACATCGGGTCTACCAGGCAGGGGGTTTGAAGGACAATGCATATGCATGCGAAAATACAGATGAGAGATACATATCAAGAACCAATGATATTTTCAAATCTAGTCCTCTTATTTGATTTTATAAACCTGTCCCGAGAGGAGTCGCCAGAAAATACCGTGGCTTTGGGATTTAGGGGTCATTTTGAAAAATATTTCAAAAATAAAAAAATCAAAGAATGTTTAGAAAATCTTTTAACATCTTGAAAACTAAAATTTGAAAACCCTTTTTGTTGAAAACAGCGTCGCCATTTAGTTTTTGAGAAAAATTAAAAAAAATAAATTGACTACTGATCTTTAAACGTTAACCAACAAAAGAGGGTTCGGGGGTTAAGGTACGAATCGAAAAATGTATTAGACACCCCGTTCGCCCAACCGTAAGATTGGCTTCTACTAATCATCATTGGTTCTTTAATAGAATTTTTCAAATACATGCAAATAAAGAAAATAAAGGTAAAGAGAGAACATCCAAAATCAAATATAGAAAATATATAAGATTTGTATATAACACTCCAAAATAAATAGGTGTCAAAAAAATATCCTAAATCTCATGGCATGTAATTTTTATCTAAATGATACATGAAGCGCATATCCACATACAATAATATTGAAATAACCTAAACTAGCACGATTTGGTTAAAAGAATAAAAAAAATATGCTAAAAATTGGCAAAACTACTTAAACATAAATTTGCTACAAAAAAAAAATCAAACTATCCTAAACATGTTTCCAAATAACGAAACTAGGACTTGCATATTATCAAAATTAACTAAATTAACATTAACATGATGAATCAATAAAAAAAATAAAAAATAAAAAATAAGAAATGCATAAAAGAAAAAAATGCTACAATAAAAGAAAGTCTATTTAATAAAGAAATTTAAAATAAGAGTTTTGTAACAAAAGAGAATTTAAAAATTTAAAAGAAAAGAAAAAGATTTGACAATGGTAGAAAATACTATTAAGAAAAAAATCTAATTATTTACATAAAAGATGAAAATAAGAAGAATAAGAAAAAATATCTATATATTTTTGTACTTTTTGTTGTTAATAGAAAAAAAGAAAAGAAAAATATTATAAAAGACAAATTAAGAAAACTTAGCTATTAACATTTTACATTTTAAAAGAGAATAAAAGAGAAGAAAATAGAAGAAATGAAAAGAATAATGGAGTATTTTAAAAGAGAAAAGTATGAATTACTTAAAGATGAAAATTAACTTAAAAGTCTTTTGTGATTTTTGGTTTTAGCAAAATAAAAGAAAGAAAATGTCGTGAAAAGAATATTAATGTTACAAGAAATGCAATGTTAAATGACACTTTGTAAGGAAATTAAAACTATTACTAAAAAAAAATTAAATAATGGAAAAGAAAATTACATTCATAAAAGGAAGGGAATAAAAGCTAGAAAAAGAAAAGAAAATGAAATTAAAAGAACTTTAACTTAAAAGAAAATTTAAGTTAATATTACAAAAACTTTTAAGTTGGTGTTATCAAAAGAACATTAAATTACAAGAAAAAAAAGAAGAAATGCTAGTATTAAAATGGAATGTAAAATTAAAGCTTAAAGGAAAGAAGAAATAAAAATGCTATAAAAAAATTTAAAATAAAGAAAATGCTAGAAGAAGTAAAAATAATGTTAAAAAAAAATAAACACTAAATTAGAAGAAAATAAAATAGAGCATTAAACTAATTTGGACAAGAAAATAGAATATAATGTTATTGAAATAAAATTTAGACTAAAAGAAAATTAAATGCTAGAACATCAAATTAATGTAAAAGGAAAGAAAAAGAAAAAGAATGAAATACTAGAATTTAAATAGATGTAATATTGACTATTACAACCATTTTTATGTAAGTGCATTGGATTATAATAATTAACAACATTGATAACTTCTAATTGTCAAAAATATTTGCACTATTTAATGATTTAACAATTATAATAATCTTAAAATATAAGTAAGTAAATTAACAAAACAAGTAAACTACATAAGCTAAAGTATGAATTTAAACATAAATGTAATAACTAATAAGCAAAACAAGAATATAGTTGAAACAAATACATGGAAATTAATTTGATCACTCCAAAAGAGAGAAGATGGAGGTAGAAGGATCAATGATTCGAGCAGAATACCTGGATTGTTACGGAATTCTCAAATTAGGGGAATGTGCTTTAATGCTCCAATCACCAGGTAGTGATCTAAGCTCGGGTTGTAGGACTTTGGGGACTCAGCATATGGTATTTCAGCAGGGCTTCGGCGTCGGGGATCGAAATTACTCAGCGTCTCGGCAAAATTTTTCTCACTAAACCTCTCCATAATTTTTTGTTGTTGAAAACGTACCAGAGGTACGGTATTTATAGAGTTTTTCAACCAATGAGATGTTGACACGTTTTTAAACACGTCAGGCCATTTGGAGTTGGCGGCCGCCACAATGTAAGTTGGCGGTCGCCATGTTGGAAAAGGTTCCACAGGATTTTATTGGCGGTCGCTACAATGGAGTTGGCAGTCGCATTGTTTGGGAATTTCTTGGACAACAAGTTTTTGGTTTTGAAGGTTTTTGATGGTTAAGGTTCGAATTCTGAGCTTAGATCACTTTTCGAGGATCGAACTGAAGCACTTGTTTCACCTATTTTCATCATCGAATCCACCTAAGATTGGGTGGAGTGAAATTGGGTGTCTACAGTTGCCCCTATTTGATATGAATTGTATAACAACGCGTGATACAAGTTATATCAAAGATCCCGATATAACAGTTATTTGACCGAACCTTCAATCTTAGGCCACAAACACACAAGCATACGTATGATGCTGGTTGTACTCGAACTTTCATCGAGTTGCCTACGTACCCCTTTTTGCTAGGGATCAGACCAAAACGTAGTTCTTGGGACAAAATGCAAAGATGCAAGAAATATGATGTTAACATGATGTTGGTATGATTGAACAAATCCTAAAGTTCGAGTTAGGATCTAAATGGAGTGCAAACAAGTCAAAGATCGAATTTTAAGATCAAAGAACTCGGTTGAGGGTAAAATAATTAAAAGGATCGAGTTAATATCCAAGAAATTATCTTAATCGGAAAAATGATCACGAATTGATCTCTCGAGTTAAAATCTCACAATTTCGGGATGGAAGCGGGATAAAAATAACTAAAAGCTAGATTTATGACTTAAATTTAAATTTATCGGAAGGAATCCATGAACTAACAGGTCGAGTTAAGATCTAAAAATTCGAAACAGTGTACCAAAAAAAAGAATAATTAAAAATCTAGTTACGATTTAAAATTTACTTTATTGGAATAAAATCACGAATTAATAGGTCGAGTTAAAATCTAAAAATTCGAAATAAGATGTGAGATAAAAATAATCAAAAACCTAGTTACGGCTTAAAATTAAATTTATCAGAAAAAAATCACGAATTGATAGGTTAAGTTAAGACCTAAAAATTCGGGATAAGATGTGAGATAAAAATAATTAAAACCTACTTACGGCTTAAAATTAAATTTATCGGAAGAAAATGACGAATTAATTGGTCGAGTTAAGACCTAAAAATTTGGGATAAAATGTGAGATAAAAATAATCAAAAATCTAGTTACGGTTTAAAATTAAATTTACTGGAGGAAAATCATGAATTAATAGGTCGAATTAAGACCTAAAAATTCGGGATAAGATGTGAGATAAAAATAATTAAAAGTCTAGTTACGACTTAAAATTAAATTTATCGAAAGAAAATTACAAATTAATAGGTCGAGTTTAAATCTAAAAATTCGGGATAAAATGTGAGATAAAAATAATCAAAATCTTAGTTACGGCTTAAAATTAAATTTATTAGAGAAAAATCATGAATTAATAGGTCGAGATAAGACTTAAAAATTCGAGATAAGATATGAGATAAAAATAATTAAAAATATAGTTACGGTTTAAACTTAAATTTATCGGAATAAAATTTTGAGGATATGCACAAAAATATAAATAACACAATTATTTATGTATTTTTTTGAAAATCGTTTTTGTTAATAGGGTACACACAAAGATGAAATAAAATACCTACAGTATAATAAACGTATCTATAATACCAAAAACTGCCCAAACAGCCTCTTAAGAATCCCAAAACGTCATTATGATATACTGACATGGCGGTCGCCATGACGGAAGAGACGCGACGTTTGACATCCTGGCGTTCGCTATTATAGAAGGTGGCGGCCGCCAACTCCAAACGCGGATAAGGGCCTTTGAGGCATGCGGGGTGGGCTCACTTTTTACCTTCTCACACTCTCTAGCCTCCCTACGCTCTCAAACTCACTTTCGGTCTTTCTTGCTTCCAAACTCGCTCTTGCTTTCTTTTTGCTCCTTCTTGCTATCACACAATATTTACTCTTCTATTTGTGATCTCATTCCTTTTCATGGCGGGCCAAGGCCAGGGAAGCGACGACTTAGGGGCACGACGGGGCCTTGCTGCTGCTGAGAGTTCCTCCATGGGGACTCTCAGGGATATGACCACCAGTTTGCCTGCCGGTGGGGTCACTGCTACGCAGCCTAGCGCTGCGATGGATGCTCTCCTGCTTGAGGCAGAGTGTGCCTCTCGCTAGGCAGCCGAGGAAGAGGCACGGGCTACTGTTGAGGCACAGGTTGCTGCAGACTTTTTGGATCCGGACGCTGGTGAGGGTGATCCAGCACTTTTTGAACAACATACTTACGACCCGGTCCCTCATCGTGTAGTATACCGCGGGATGAGACGCTACGAGCCTCCTGCTGACGCGGTTGCTACTGACGTTCTTTTGCGGGAGCCCGACCACCATATCTCTCGTCGGTGACCTTCGGTAGTTTACCTGTCCCTATTATTTTCAATCCAAAGCATGTTTTTATGATATGTGAAACATATACGCATGCCTAGGACCCCTCAGATGATATTGTTAGAAAACAGGCAACCCAAGAGGGGGGGGGGGGGGAGAATTGGGTTCTTTGCTAGTAATGGATATTT
>JAOTRH010140730.1:0-13796 GCA_034768845.1 Heliamphora exappendiculata | reverse complement strand
AGCTCTCCCATCATGCTCATCTCAAACTCCTTTTGCATGCAAATGGAAAATTTCTTACACAAAATCTCATTAGTAGCACCAAATATGATATCATCTACGTATATTTGTATAATGAGCATGTCTTATTTGTTAGTCTTAGTAAATAAAGTTGTGTCAATTTTTTCTCTAATAAAATCATTTTCTAACAAAAAATTGCTTAGCCTTTCATATCAAGCTCAAGGAGCTTGTTTTAAATCATACAATGATTTTGTTAATTTAAAAACATGATTTGGATAAATATGATCTTCAAAATCAGGTGGTTGTTCAACATACACTTCCTCATTTATCAACCCATTTAAGAATGCACTTTTTACATCCATTTGAAAAAGTTTAAAGTTCTTATATGATGTATATGCTAATAACATGCGAATGGATTCCATCATAGCTACGGGTGCGTATGTTTCTTCGAAATCAATTCCTTCTTCTTGATTATATCCTTGTGCGACTAACCTAGTCTTGTTTCGGACAACAATACCATTTTCATCCTTTTTGTTTCTAAAAATCTATTTAGTTCCAATGATCGTATTATCTTTAGGCCTAGAAACTAAATTCCAAACTTTATTTTTTTTAAATTGATTTAATTCTTCTTGCGTAGCCATTACCCAATATTCATCTTCTAAAGCTTCATTTACATTTTTAGGTTCTTCTTGTGAAAGAAATGCAATATGATCACAGATATGTTTTAATGAAGATCGAGTACTCACACCTCGTGAAGGTTCACCTATGATTTGATCCATAGGATGATCCTTCATAGTTTTTCATTCTTTTGGTAGGTCAACATGTTCATCGTCGATTTTGTTGCTTTTACCTTCGTCCTCCTTGATTTTCATTTCTTCCATTCTTTTATTAATGTCTAAATCATCATCAACTGGAATCTTAGAAGTAAAATGGTTAGCTTCATCAAAGGTAATGTAAATAGACTCAACTAATGTCATAGTTCTTTTGTTAAAAACTCTATAAGCTTTACTATTACTAGCATACCCAAGAAATATTCATTCGTCAGATTTAGAATCAAATTTTTTCCAAATCATCTTTGTCATTTAAAATGAAACTTTTACATCCAAAAACATGAAAGTAAAAGAAATGTTGGGCTTTCTACCATTCCATAGTTCATAAGAAGTTTTATTTAAATTATATCGTATAAAAACTCGGTTCATTACATAGCAAGCAGTATTAACTGCCTCGGCCAAAAAATACTTAGGAATTTTGTATTCATTTAACATAGAACGTGCCATTTCTTGTAAAGATCTATTTTTTCTCTCTACAACCCCATTTTGTTGAGGAGTTCGATGTGTAGAAAAATTATGAGAAATTCCATTTTGTTCACAAAAATTTTTGATGTCTTTATTTTTGAATTCTCCTCTTCTATCACTACGAATATGTAGAATAGTATAGCTCTTTTTATTTTGAATTTTTTTACAAAGTTTGACCAACACATGACATACTTCATCTTTTGTAGTAAGAAATAAAACCCATGTATATCATGAAAAATCATCGACAATAACAAAATAATATGCTTTTCCTCTAAGGTTTTGGGGTTTCATAGGGCCAAATAAATCAAGATGAAGTAATTATGAAAGCCTATTTGTAGAAATTTTTTGTTTCTTTTTTAAACTAGTTTTGGCTTGCTTACCAAATTGGCAAGCATCACAAACTTTGTCTTTAATAAATTTAGTCTTAGCCAGGCCTTTGACCAAATTTTTTTTGACAATTTTGGATAGAAGATCCATGCTAGCATGACCTAACCTCCTATGCCATAACCAACTAGTTTCATTTACAGCAGAAAAACATGTAACATTTTGAGAATGTAGATTTTCAAAATCAATGGTGTGCACATTTTCAAATATCTTTGCAATAAATAAAACTTTATCATTTTCTTTATTTTCAACAACACATATATCATGCAAGAATTTTACACTATAGCCTTTATCACATAATTGACTAATACTAAGGAGATTATGTTTGAGACCATCGACAAGTAGTACGTTATCAGTAGATAGGGAAAAGTCCTTACCGACCTTACCTATTCCAATAATTTTACCTATTGCGTTGTCTCCAAATGTTACATGACATCCATCCTTAGGTATTAAGCTTAAGAATTTAGACTTGTCGCCAGTCATATGCCTTGAACATCTACTATCCAAGCACCATCTTTCTTTTGAGGATGATGAGGATCTCAAGCATACCTACAAAATAATTCAAGTGATTTTTTTTGGTACCTAAATCCTTTTGGGTCCTATAGGATTAGTCTATTTTATTTGCCAAGCCATCTTTGTAACCCCATTAGTTCTTTTTAGTGGGAAATCAAATTTAATTTGTCCTTTTCTTTTGCATTGAAAACAAGTTACATTCTCATAAATATTTTTGAAAAATGTATTTGAAATTTTTTTTGATTCTTTTACAAAATAATTTTTAGATTTCAGTTTTACTTCTCCATTATAACTTATTCCTTCTTTATTCAAAGAACTTCTTTGTGCTTCCAAATTTTTTTTAAAATTTTCTTTTCCATTTGTAAATTTATAAATGATTTTTGAGTAATCTTCAACTTTTCTTTTTAGTTCATAGGAAACATCATTTTTAATATTTTTACATTTTGAGTTTCTAAGATCTTTTCTTAACTTATCATTTTCTTTTGTTAAATTTGAAATCTCATTTTCAAAAATTTTTATTAATCTATCAAATTTGAATCTTAAAATGAGGTTTTCTTTTTCCAATGTTTCAACTTTTGAGTCCTGCTCCTTAGAGATATTTTCTTTTTTAATTTTGCATTTTCATTTGAGAGTTTTAAGTCCTCAATTTTCTTAGAAAAATTTTTATTTTCATTTTTTAATTTAAAATTTTTCTTTTTCAATTTCAAAAGACTTTTATGGAAATTAAATATTTCATTTTTGAGATCATTGTATGGTGGCATAGAATAAGAAGAGCAAGAAGAATTGCAAGAGTTTGAGTAAGAGTTTACCTCTTCGTCTATGCTTGCCATCAAGCAAAAGTTTGCCATTTCTTCATCGCTTGAGCTAGAGCTTGACTCATTAGAATCAGAGTCATCCCACGTGATTGCTTTCATGCCCTTTTTCTTCTTCTTTGACTCCTTCTTGAGTAGAGGACATTCTGGCCTGATGTGCCCAGTTTTGTTGCAATTGTAACAAGTGGGTGGTTCTTTCTTGAGGTCTCATTTACTTGAGTCTCCTTTGTCAAATCTTGTACCTCATAATCTCCTTGAGAATTTTTTGTCTCTTTTGAGGAACTTCCCGAATCTTCTTGTGATGAGGGCTATGTCATCGTCATTGATATCCTCGTTTTCATCACTGGAGCTTTCTTTTGAGGCTTTGAAGGCGATGAATTTCTTGACCTTATTTTGCTCGTTGACTCTTTCATTTATTTTGAGTTCGTATGTCAACAGTGAGCCAATAAGTTCATCTAAGGTCATCACCCTTAGATTTCTCGCCTCGGATATGGTTGTAGATTTAGCTTCCCAAATGGGTGGCAAGGTTTTAAGTACTTTTCTTAATAACTCATAAGACTGGTAAGTTTTTTCAAGTGCATTAAGAGAATTTATAATGTGAGTAAAGCGAGTGTACATGCTAGATATAGTTTCATCTTCATGCATCTTAAAATTTTCATATTCACTAATTAATCTATCTATTCTAGAGTCTTTAACATCATGTGTGCCTTCATAAGTGACTTCTAATTTTTTAAATATTTATTTTGCACTTTTACACGTCATTATTCTATTTTATTCATTTGCATCTAAGGCACAATATAATGCATTCATGACACTAGAGTTTATTTGTAGTTATTTCATATCATTTTCATTCATTTCTTGTTCTAACTTAGGAACCTTTTTACCATCTACAGTCTTAGTTGGAGTAAAGTTACCTTACACGATTATCCTCCAATCTCTCAAATTCATAGTTTGAATGAATATTCTCATTCTTTGCTTCTAAAAGGTGTAGTTTACACCACTAAAGATTGGAGGTCGTGTGGACGACTAACCTTCTCCAAAAGGGGATACACCAATACCTGCTATTTGATCTTTTACACAAAAATTTGTTAAGAATAATGTGTTAGGCTCTTATACCAATTGATATTACGTTTGTAATCCCAAGAGGGGGTGAATTGGATATTTAAAATTTTAGATTAAATAATCAAATACAAGTGTATGGTTTTTAGTTTACAAAAGTATTACTTATTTTAAATCACAAATAAATTTGTTTTATAAACAAAACCTAGTTTTGAAATATTCAAAAACAAGTGTAGACAAAGATAAAACTTTTTAAACAAATACAACACTTGATTGGTTTTAATATTTTTCAACTATGACTACTAGATTAAGATACAAAAATATAACAATATTTCTTCCAAAGTAACAAGAAAGAATTTAAAATCTTTTTACCTTTAAGATTTGAGAGATATGAGAAATGAAAGATTTAAATATAAGTGTATGATAAGAACACTTCTTCTTGGTTTAACAATGTAAGATAAAGTGTAACTTTCAACTCTTACTTGCAAGTATGATTTAATTGATCCAAAAGCCTTCTTGTAAACTAAATTCAATCCCTTTTTGTATTAACAATACAAACCTTTATAAGTCAAATATTTAAATACAAAAATCTTTTGTTATAATATATGAGTATAAAAATTATTTTTACAACTTCTAGTTTTTAAAATTTTTTCCTTAGTTTAAGAAAACACAAGAACGAGTAATGAATTAAGAAATCAAATACAAGAGTGTGAGTGTGTGTTATAATAAACAACAAGATAATTAAGAAAGTAAAAGCAAAAGAAAAATAACACCACAATTTTTACAAGGTTCAGCGCAACAGGCTACATCCTTACCTCAAGCCAACCGCTATGAGAATTTCACTTCCTCTCCTTCAATAGGCGGATGAGCCTCTTTCCTTAGTCCAGGTAGAATAGCCTCTACTTGAGAATGTACTCTTATCAAGTTAACCAAATTCTTGTAGGCGGATTAGTCTCTTTTGAGAATCACCTTTCTCAAATACAAATCAAGAAGAATGATACGAGAGTGTACAAAGAGTACTCATTGAATGAGCAAATAGGTACAACAATGAAGCTCTAAACTCACTTATCAAGAAATATGAAAATGAAGCTCAAGAAGAAAGACTAATATTTTCTCTCAAAAGTGATTTGTAAAATCAAGATTTTGAAGCACAATGAAGTAGTAAGCAAGAGAGAAAGATTGAGAGGTTTGGAATGATTGAAACACTAGCACAAGGCCTCTATTTTTAGGCTCCAAACACCAACTAGCCGTTGGGCTAAATATAGAATATTCAAACTAGCCATTTTTAGAAAATTTCAAAAAAATAAGCCTGTTCGATCGACTGAAGAGAGTCATTCGGTCGACTGAATCTTACTTCGGTCGACTGAACTCCAAGGTTCGATCGACTGAACTGGGTTAGATCTGAAAACTTATTTTTGGTAGCCTATTCTGTCGACTGAATCATCAAAAATCCAGATTTTTGGTTTTCCAAAAAGGTTTGATCTTTTTATGCTTTAGAAAAATATTTTAAAAAAATTTAGGGTTCCTATGAGCTTCAAAAACATATATCCATGAGTCATATGAGTGTACATAGATCCTAAAAATGAATTTTACAATCTTGTTCTTCAAGTCTTCAATATCTCAATTCTTTTTTCAATTGATCCAAAAAAAACTTGTCGCCAAATAATCTTGACTTGGTATTATGCGTCATGGCTTCCATTTGTATATCTTGAATTGTGCTAAGTGTATATTTTCTGTAACCAAACTTAATTTGCACAAGTAGATATATATAAGTTTGTTATCATCAAAATCGGTTATTGAAACCTTATTAGGCCAACAGGTGGGAGCATACTCAACCACAAGCTTAAAAGGTTTTACGTCATAAAATCCCAAGTTTCCCACAAACCTCTAAAAAAGTTTTTTCTTCACAACTAAGCATTTATACAATGCAAAACACATTTTATAGTTAAATGAAAACAGTAATCAAAACATCATTCCCTCATGAAATGTACCATCGTGGAAAAAGAAGAAGAATATGATCCTATGTATTGACTCTGTCACACAGAAAAATGTAGCAACTATAGACTCATGTCCATTACCCTAGATCCTAGCCATTCAAGACTCGCTAGATAATGAAAAGTTCTATACAGAGCACCATAACGAATCACCTAATTTACGGGCGACAACCCGTGGGAACTAAGTACCCAACCATCTCAATTTACAGAGTACCTACGCTACGCACGTTTTCGAATTTATGGGAACTAACCCGAAGGACCTGAGTACCTACGCTGCGCACGTTTCTGGACTTACACCGAGGGCAACTCGTGCCAAATACACGTCATCCCGGTACATCTAGATAATCTTCTAAAAATCGAACCGTAGCTCAACTACGAAAAACCTTTCACAAAATACATTATACATGTATTTGGATCTATCAATCAACATGGGGATCAAACAAAAATATTTCAAAATATTTTTTCTCATTTTCAACAAAATGTTTCAAAGCCTGAGACTCAACCCCGAAGGCGAGCTCCAAACCTCCAAAACATAAAATGTTGATATTTCAATCAAACCCATTGTTTTGCATAAAAAAAACCACCGTCTTTCACCGTTTTCAAGAAAATTCTTTGAAAATCATCCAACCACAAGTCATATAATGTAATGAACCAAGAAAAGCAAAAAATATATTTTTTACCCGAAAAACCAAGGTTTAAACATATATATGACATTTCATGTATTTTTTACCCAGTAAAAACATATATAATTACATATAACACCCTTATACAGCAGTAGGGTCTAGAATCCTACCTCGGCGAGTCGAAACTCAAAGCCTCAAAATTTGAATCACGTCGGAACAAGAATCTGACCGGTCGAACAAGAAACTAGCAACGTGAGTAGCAGGGAATCCACAAGCTATTCGTAAAAAACTAGGCTCGGGCAGATCAAATATGTAGAGATAAGGTAGAGAGAATGGAAGAAACAAGCTTTCTCCAAACATTCCAAGGGATGGAATACTTATAAGCTCAGAAAAAAGGCAGTTCAGTCGACTAAATGGGCCACTTCAGCCGACTGAAGCTCCTCGAAAAATGTGAACCGCCACAGTTCAGTCGACCGAACCTCCTGGTTCAGTCGACCGAACTCAAGAAAACCAGTTCAATCGACAGGACTAAGCCCTCCAGTCGACCGAACCCAAAGGTCTCAACCTACTATTTTTGGTTTCGGGATTTCTGTTCTAAGGCCAACCAAACAAGCCTAAACGAGGTTCGAGAAAGCGTAAAACACATCTATACATGTTGTTCTACAACGCCAAAGCATAAATCATGCATCGATGATATACATAACATGAAGGAAACACGTCATCATTTATATATATAAAAAATAAAGCGATACAGGGTCTCACAAGAAACATCCAACACCCAATTTCATCCAACCGAAACATCGAAAAATAGTTTTAACCCAAAACCGAATCTAAAACATAAAATCACATTTCTTGCATTTTTAAACGGTGAAACAGCTTAAGATTACATATAGTATCCTTATACAGCAATAGAATCTAAGATCCTACCTCGTTGGGTCAAAAACTCAACACCTCGATCTACGTATAAATTCGAGTTTTCGTCCGGATGGATGCTTAAACCACGAAGCCAATAGTAAGGATCGGTTGTTGGTTCGTCAAAAATCAAGCTTCGGGCCCCCGAGAAGTTAGAGAGAAGGCAGAGAGAATTTAGAGGAAACTTAAGAGTTAAGTTTTGAAAAAATCTTTTGAAAATATCTAACTCCAGATATTTATAGGCCTCCAAAATATTTTTTTTTGAATTTTCAAAATTCACACAGAAACTCCCTACAATGCCGGGAAGCAACCCCGCATGCTTATTTTAACCAAAACATGCATCAAAACGCATATAAGCATATTAAAGTAAAAAATGCCAAAAAGGCATCAAAACACCGAATATGCATATATATCAAAAATGAAACGGTACATGGTCTCACAATGGAAACTTCAAAATGCAAGTTATTGATGCACATAGTACAATACTGAAGCAACTACAAGCTACAAATGTTGAACCGAATGATGACGAAGACAATAAACTTGACCTTGTTGACAAGGCGTTCATATTCTCAAGCTTGACTTTGGTATTTATTTCATTTATTTTACATCTAATATTTTCGTACGTCTATTGGAACATTGATATAATATGTGTGACAAAATACATACTTATGATCTGTGACTAAAAAAATAGTAACTCCTTGAACGCATAAGCTATGATGAGCGTATGGATATGCTTGATGTGTAAATGAGTGAGGCTCGATTTTGAAAATATATGTTGCTACCCATATACAATTCTAATCAGTGGACGCTACTGGTAGCACGTACAGGGACTGGGGAATGGCATCACTACAACTCATTAAAACGAAGAGGGCGAGACCCCCATCTTAAAGTTGCAGAGAAACTAGTAAGTTCGTCAAATGTTCACTAAAAAAGTAGCAGAGTGATACTAGAATGGCAATGAACAATATATTTTGTATGCACAGAAATCATTTTTTGATGAATACGCAAAGACAAAGAGCGATGGGGAGTTGGGTTCTCAGGACTTCGCTGATAAAGTTGTGTCAGTAACCGTTGCTCCACAGCAATAGTTTGGAACGTAAGTATAGTACGTTACAACTTATTACGAAATACATATACCTTTTGAAACATTACTAGTTGTACTTGCAAATGTGTTGATATTGGTTTAATTAGCAGATTGGATTGCAGGATTATCGTATGCTATGTAATGACGCAGTATGTGATAAACGAAAGCATAGAGAAGAACTTCCAGCCAGAGTCGTGCAAGGAACTCCGAGTGGAACTGATACATGCGTTCCTGAGTGATCCTCAAAGATCATGGAACCAAACCACAAAATGAAAGAGTACGGACAAGAGAAGGGAATGAAGTCAACAAGTTGATCTCGAACAACACCATCATCTTATGGATAGAAGTTTTAGAGTAGTAGAATTTCACAAAATGTTACCAGTTTTAAACATAAACATGGCTAACACTCAGTTATGGTTTTACTTGGAAAGTCTTTGAAAAACGCTGTTCTACTTTTGTATTTCATGTTTTGCTTGGCATTTTTTGGGAAGGATTATTAACTTGCATAGGGATTCTAAATGAGTGTAGTTCAACAAATTATTGGTGCTACGAATAGTTTGCAAATGGCAATTTCTTGGATGGATGTTGAGCTTGAATATTGATTTTTTAGAATATGATGGTATTGAATTGCAAGTGAATGATTGATTTTTGAATTGTTTTTGAGTGATTTTTGAAACTGGTCAGTGATTTTTGAATTGGCTGAGTGCAAGAATGGGGCCTATGAGAACGGAAAATAAAAAGTGATTATCTGTTGATTTGGTTGTAATATCAGCTCCAGTGGGTGGATTGGTGGACTGGTATGATTTGATCTGATTGAATTTAGGGACATCATCATACAATGGTTATATGTTGGTTTTCAATTGTTTTTGGAATGGTTGAATTTTGCAGAGGTTATCCATTTGGGTCGTGAATGCTAATATTTATGATGTAATCATATAACCTACTATGAACTAATTTTGGCATTGGTTAAATTTAAATCCTGATTCAAGATATGCTCATTTTGAAAATGAGTGGACATTTTCGAAATGATTGTAGACACATCTCTGGAATGGTAATGTTCCTTTTTTATTGCGGCTCAATATTTTCTGGTTCTCGACATGTTAATGTTTACTTTTATGTGAATTGAGAATTGGCTCAAAGTTGAAATGGGAATTTGTATCAATCATTCCCAAAATTGAAATGATAATATTGTCATTTATGTGAAATGATAATTGGCCCATTCACTGAAATGTGAAATGTCTAAAATGTTCTCATTCTCCACTCACTCTGTATTTCCTGATACCAAAGATGCAGAACATACTTTGTTATTACAATAAAGGAACAAGAACATACTTTGTTATTACAATAAAGGAAAATTTCACATTACGAAAATGAGACTTTTTGTCATAATTTTCTGGGTTTCAAAGTTGAAATGAGAATTTGTATCGATCATTCCAAAAACTAAAATGTTAATGGTCTCATTTATGTGAAATGAGAATTGGCGCATTCACTGAAATGTGAAATATCTCAAAAGGTTCTCATTCTCCAATCACTCTGTATTTCCTGATACTTATATCTCAGTTAAGGATTGGCAAATTATTTTGTTTCCTACTGGATTTAGGAATACTGAAGCTAAAGTGAGCATCACTGCTACTATTTTGATTGCCGTCATAACTACTACCAGTCCAATTGTTAACATTTTTGTTAACTATTATATCTTTATCATTGAAGTAAGAGTTATGGCCCCAAGGTCCCAAACCAAAATGATAATATTATCATTTAATAAAAATGCACTCACACGACCATGTACTAAGTAAATTGAGAACATTCTCACCTTGTTTATATTTAAACATATGCTACCATATCATTTGATCTCTCATTTTTTCTCAGCTGATAATATTCACATATCTCACCCAAAACAATTTATCTAACAACATATTGCTTGAAAACACAGTCCCCTTATATGCCTACAAACATTCAAATTTAGTTCATCTTGCATGCCTAATAAAATACTTACTTTTAAATCATGTAGGGGACTGAGATGGGGTGATGAATGCCATAAACAACAAAGCACTGCCAGACTACAAATTATGCCACCATATCCAAAGACATCCACATGAATCATTGAATCTTAATTCATAAGTGATAGCAACATTATCCGGTTACAAGTATAAAGTTCATCATTCCAACAACATTCAAGTTTGAATAGATCAATTTTAGAACTTTCACATGCGCCATTATAACTCCGAAATGGGACATACACAACAGATGTAAAACAATAGAAGAACAAAGGAAAGACCTTGGAGTTGTTTATGCAGAATTTTGCATTTACTTGTACTCTTTGCTTGGACTTTGTTTTGGGAGGATGAAGCTCTTGCACACTCACATTCTCAATTGGAGCTCATTCACATTTTGAAAAATTCACATTCACATTCAGATTTGGGAACAATCACATTTCACATTTTGAAGCATTTGGTGGATCAACAAGAATTACAACATGGCAGGCAATCCCAACCACCACAAAGATATTATTTTTTATTAGAAATTGGTCTATTAAAAATTAGGAACTACTACAACCCAAGTTTTTGGCGACCCAAGTTCTCGAATCATTGAAAGCCTTGTACAACTTGGCATCCATTACAGGACATATGACCCCATTCTATTTGTTTGCAGCACTACGTCTCGCAGAGATCTGATTCATCAGTTTAACCCTTATTGCATCAATCAAATTGGTAATGGGTAGATGACGTTCTTCACGTATCTAGTTGTTACAGGATTCAATAGCATTTGAACACATTTTGCCATACCGATAACCTTTGAAGTAGTCATTGCTCCAATGCTCGTAAGGCAGATTATTAACGAAAGACATGACCTTATTACCTCCCTCGCTCTTCAACTCCTTAAGAAGTTGGAGAAAGCTATCCTTCCTTGGCGCGTAAGCACAAGTATTAAAGTCATGAACTATTTTCTTGTGAAACCCATTCTTATAACCCCTGAGTTGATGCCTCAAATTACTTTTCAAGTGGTATAAACAGTATCCATGGTGGGCCGATGGGAAAATCAAAGAAACTACCTCCAATAAACCAAGATTTCTATCGCTCAAGAATGTGATGTCCCGACTTGTTTGCATATTTAATGACAATTTCTCTACAAACTATAGCCAATTGTCACTGTTCTCAGCATCAACGATGGAAAAACAAACCGGGAATAACCCTATAAGACACCAGAATTAAAAATATTACAATTTACCAATTCACATGATTGTATCTACATGTTTGGGGAATTCAAAATTCATACCTAACAAACGTATAAAAATTATAATAAAAAAATGGAGATGGAAACAGTACACATAATATACCTTGATTACCATCTTTTGTAGTAGCAAATAACAATATACCCTTATGCCTCCCTTTTAGAAAAGTACCGTCTAAGAATAAAAGTGGGCGACAATGTGAAAAATTCCTTATACATGCATCAAATGCAGTAAATATGCATTGAAAATGTCTATTAACTGGATCAATCTCAAGAACAACTGAACTGCCCGGATTAGTACTTTTTAATTCACCAATGTACCAATGTAGTTGATCAAATGCCATTGAATAATCACCAAATATTTCCACCCTTGCTTTTTCGACACCGCGCCAAGCTTTGTGATACCCAATATTCAGTCCGTAGTTTGACTTGAACTCGTGGACAACATCTATGGGCGTGTTAGAGGCTTTGTACGAACATCATCACATATCAACCCACCAACCAATCTTGATGTCATACGGGAATTGGTAGCTGTGCGAACCGCATCATCACATGTATGTACATTGATTATCTTTTTAACGTAAAAGCAACCATTCGCTGAATGAATTCTAGCATGAACCATCCAATTGCAAGCTTTCTCCCAAAAGACACATTTGGCTGTAATGCGGGAATTGTCATTTTTCACATATAAGAACTCAAAACCAGACTCGATAGCAAATTTGCAAAGAACGGTGTGAAATTCTGCAACTCCACCTTTAAATGCTTGCCCAACTCCGACAATACCATTCGACCAAGAAGAAGATAACAGAACTTTCTCAACATTTGGGCAAAACAATGTCAATACATTATTTCGCTTATCAAACTCTACTACCCACTTCATTTGGTCAACATCCAATGCCATGTCTTCCACACCTCCACAATCATCGTCACCGACGTCCTTTGAAGCTTCGGTGTTTATCTTATCGTTCACTGTGACATCAACGGTATGAACGATGTGAGCTACCAACTCAAACATTATCTGAATATCAAAATCATTATCCAACAAACAATTGGAATATCCTGGTATCGAGTATGGTAGCGACATGAAATTGCTATCGATATGACTCCATTTAGATCGAACTCTGTACACAAGCTCATCGTAAGAGCAATTTTTTGTAACCTTCAGTGCAGCCGTGATTCTGGAATGCTTGCACAATAAAATTAGAAACATTTTGACCACTGAATCAAACAAGAACAACAAAGAGAAAACAAAAAATTCCATGAATCAATGATAAAAAAAAAGACATACTACGGTAACTACAAAATTTGATAAAACAGAAAGATAATGCTGAATACAAAACTAATGGAAATGATCATTTTAACAAAATACTGGGGCAGAATGCACTACAAATGCAGTGTGAGTGTTCTCAAAAAAAACATTCAGAAGGCAATTGTTGCAACAAGACCTGAAATGAGAAGAACTGAAATGAGAAGAAAGGAAAACATGTTCGTTAGCATTTGAGATTGTTCTCATTTTGAATGTACGTTACCATTGCTGGTTTGTTGTAACAAGAACTAAAATGAGAAGAAAGTAAAATTTGTTGCACCAATAACTGAACTGAAATGAAAAAAAAATTCACTGCTTGCGTAACATTTTCCATTCAGGAAATTGTAAACAAAGGAAAATTTGTTCAACTTCTACAATTTTCCATTCCTACAATGCCAGTGATGAATTTTACTATGCAAAATGGCTCATGAGGATATATGAACAGTGTCTGTCGAATAATTGTGGTTCGTGATGGAAGTCTGAGTAGAGGATGAAGGTTTGAGGGTTATAGAGTTTGCTGAGATCTGTTCTTTGGTGTTCCAGGTGAGTTAAGTGAACTTCTCTCTGGTGAGCTTCTCTCTGGAAT
>JAOTRH010140709.1:0-13799 GCA_034768845.1 Heliamphora exappendiculata | reverse complement strand
GCACCCTAACCCTAGGTTCGTATGTATGTGATGACCTTCCTGTTCTCTCAAGCCCTGATAAATCGAGCAAATTCTCCTACCCTGGGTTCGTGTGTATGTGGCGACCATTCGGTTCTCTCAAGCCCTGATAAATTAGGCAAATTTCTTAATCCTAGGTTCGTGTGTACATGACGACCCTTCAGTTCCCTCAAGCCCTGATAAATCAGGAAAATTCTCTAACCCTAGGTTCGTGTGTGTGTGGCGACCCTTCGATTCTCTAAAGCCCACGTGACGACCATTCGATTCTCTCAAGCCCTGATAAATCAGGCAAATTTTCTAACCCTAGCTTCGTGTGTATGTGGCGACCATTCGGTTCTCACAAGCCCTGATAAATCAGGAAAATTTCTTAACCCTAAGTTCGTGTGTACGTGATGACCTTTCGGTTCTCTCAAATCCTGATAAATCAGGCAAATTCCCTAACCATAGGTTCGTGTGTATGTGATGACCTTGCGGTTCTTTCAAACCCTAGAAAAAGACTAGGAACCCTACGCTCTGGTACGCCAGGCAGATCTCTAACTTTTTTGTTAAAATAAAAATAAAATAAAATAAATATAAAAACAAAACAAAACAAAAAAAATAATTTAAAAAAAATGTAAAGAAAATCTAGCCTTAAATGTTGGTATTTTGCCCATTTTGTCCTAAATTTTCTCAATTTCTAGGATTTTCATAAAATTTTTAGAATTATCTCAAATTTGTTTATCATTTTCTAGGACTTTCATAAATTTTTAGAATTATCTCAAATTTGTTTCTCAGTTTCTATGATTTTCTAAGAAAATTTTTTTCTCAATTTTTAAAAACTTTTTAGGATTTTCTAAGATTTTTCTTAATTTTCTACAATTTTCCTTGATTTTTCAAAAAAATTTAGAAATTTTTTAAAAAAGAAAAAAAAAAGAAAAAAAATTTTTCTAAGATTTTTCAAAATTTTCTAGAATTTTTCTTAAAAAAAAAAGAGCTTCTAAAAATTTTCCTCAGTTTTATGAAAACCTGCCCCAATTTTCTAAATTTTTTTGAATGATTCCTTTTGATTTTTCTAAGATTTTCGGAACAAAATTTCCTAAATTTCTGAGAATTATTGTAAAAAAATAATCAATCCCTTAGTTTTATGATTTTCCTAAAAATAAAATAAAATATTTTTTCAAACCCTTTATTCTTCGTGATAAAATAAATTGCCTTTTTTATTTGTTCAAAATCCTAGTATCTCTACTGTTTTAATCTCCATTGCAAGGGTCCTTAAATTAAGACATCGGCATCACACCATCATCAAGATAAAACACCATTCATCACTATTCATCATCATATCAAAACACACTATTATATCATCTGGGGGATCCTAGGCATGTATCTACGTTTCACATATCATAAAAACATGCTTTCAAAATAATAGGAATAGGTAACCTACCGAAGGTCGCTGACGAGAGATGTGGTGGTCGGGCTCCCGCAAAAGAACGTCAGCAGCAACCGCATCAGCAGGAGGCTCGTAGCGTCTCATCCCGCGGTATACTATGCGATGAGGGACCGGATCGTAAGTATGTGGGTCAAAAGGTGTTGGATCACCCTCTCCAGTGTCCGGATCCAAAAAGTCTGCTACCGCAGCCTCGGCGGCAACATCTGCCGCCGCCTGTGCCTCAGCAGCAACTCGTGCGTCCTCCTCGGCTGCCTGGCGAGAAGCACGCTCTGCCTCAAGCAGGAGAGCATCCATCGCAGCGCTAGGCTACGTAGCAGTGACCCCACCGACAGGCTGACTGGTGGTCGTATCCCTGAGAGTCCCCATGGCGAAACTCTCAGCAGCAGTAGGACCCCGTCGTGCCCCTAAGTCGTCGTCTCCCTGGTCCTGGCCCGCCATGAAGAAGAATGGGGTCATAAATAGAAGAGTAAACATTGTGTGATAGCAAGAAGGAGTAAGAAAGAGCGAGAGGGAGTTTGAGAGCGCAGGAAGGCTAGAGAGAGAGTGAGAAGGTGAAAAGTGAGCCCACCCCGTGTGCCTCAAAGGCTCTTATCCGTGTTTGGAGTTGGCGGCCGTCACCTTCTATTATAGCGACCGCCAGGATAGTGAGGGGCCACATGGAGACCGCCATGTTATAAGGGTTTGAAGTGGGTGGCCGCCACGTCAGAGGGATTTCACCTTGGCGACTGCCAAGATGTCAAACGTCACGTCTCTTCCGACATGGCGACTGCCATGTTAGTATATCATAATGACGTTTTGGGGTTCCCAAGGGGCTGTTTGGGGGCTTTTGTTATTTTATTTCTAGCATTTGGTGAGTTTTTCTTAGTGTAATTCTTTTTTTTTGTTAGTAAAAAATTAAATAAATAAAAAAATCTTTGGTGTTTAATTATCTAAACTTTTTATTTTGTGTATTCTTTCAAAATAAAAATCTTGGGTGTTTTGTTTCAGTATGTTCACGGTTCTCCACTTTGATAAAATTAATTTTAGGCAGTAACTAAACTTTTGATTATTTTAATCTCACATCTTATCCTGAATTTTTAGATCTTAACTCGACCTATTAAATTCGTAGTTGATCTTCTGATAAATTTAATTTTAAGCCGTAACTAGATTTTTGATTATTTTTATCTTGTCCCGAATTTTTAGGTCTTAACTCAACCTATTAAATTCGTGGTTCATCTTCCGATAAAAATAATTTTAAGCCGTAACTAGGCTTTTGATTATTTTTATTTCACATCTTGTCCTGAATTTTTAGGTATTAACTCTACCTATTAAATTCGTGGTTCATCCTCCGATAAAATTAATTTGAAGCCGTAGCTAGGCTTTTGATTATTTTTTTTCAAAATTTTAAGTTTTAACTCAACCTATTAAATTCGTGGTTTATCTTCCGATAAATTTAATTTTAAGCCGTAATTAGGCTTTTGATTATTTTTATCTCACATCTTGTTCCGAATTTTTAGGTCTTAACTCGATCTATTAATTCGTGGTCTTTCTCCGTTAAATCTAATTTTAAGCTGTAACTTGCCTTTTAGTTATTTTTATCCCGAAATTGTGAGGTCTTAACTCGATCGATCAATTGCTTTTTCAGTTAAGGTAATTTTTTGAATCTTAACTCGATCATGTTAATTATGTTATCCCCGGCCGAGTTCTTAGATCTTAACTCGATCTTTGACTTGCCCGTTTGTGCTCTCTTTAGACCTTAACTCGATCTTTAGGATTTGCTCGATCACACTCACATCAGCATCATGTTAACACATTTATATCATGTTACTTTTTGCATCATATTTCTTGCATCTTTGCATTTTGCCCCAGAAACTATGTTTTAGTCTTATCCCTAGCAAAAAGGGATACATAGGCAGCTTGATAAAGATTCGAGCACGACCAACATCATATATATGCTTGTGTGGTTGTGGCCTATAATTGACGGCTCAGTCAAATGGTTGTTATCTCTGGGTCTTTGATATGACTTGCTCCACGCATTGCTACACAAATTATATCAAAGAGGGACAACTGTAGACACCCCAATTTGATCCTGCCCAATCTTAGGAGAATTCGATGATAAAAACAACTGGAATGGTGCTTCAGTTCGATCATCGGGAAGTGATCCAAGCTCGAAATTTGACCCTTAACCATCAAAAACCTTCAAAACCAATAACTTGTTGCTCAAGCAATTTCCAAGCATGGCAACCGCCAACTCCATTGCGGTGACCGCCAATAGAACCTTATGGAACCTTTTCCAACATGGTGACTGCCAATTCCAACATGGCGACCGCCAACTCACATTGTGGCGGCCGCCAAATTTAAATGGCCTGACGTGTTTTAAAACGTGGCAGCATCTCATTAGTTGCAGAGTTCTATAAATACTATACCTCTGGTACGTTTTCAAGGATAAAAATTAGAGAGAGATTTAGTGAGAGAAATTCTGTCGAGATGCCGAGTAATTCTGAGCCCTGACGCCGAAGTCCTACCGAAATGCCGTAGGCTGAGTTCCCGAAATCCCACAACCCTAGTTTGGATTACTACCTGAGGATTGGAGCATTGGAGCACATTCCCCCCAATTTGAAGATTCCGTAACAATTCAGGTATTCCGCTTGGATCGTCGATCCTTCTAGCTCCATCTCTCTCTTTTGGAGTAATCAGGTTAATTTTCATGTATTTGTTTCAATTATATTCTTGTTTTGCTTATTAATTATTACATTTATGTTTAAATTCATGCTTTAGTTTATGTAATTTACTTATTTTGTTAATTTACTTATTTACATTTTAAACTTATTATAAATTGTTAAATCATTAAATAGTGCTACTATTTTTGACAATTACAACTTATCAATATTGTTGATTGTTATAATCCAATGCACTTACATAAAAATGATTGTAATAATCAATATTACATCCATTTAAATTCTAGTATTTCATTCTTTTTCTTTTTCTTTCATTTTACATTAGTTCAATGTTCTACCATTTAATTTTTTTTAGTTTAAATTTCATTTTAATAGCATTTTATTTCATTTTCTTGTCTTAATTAGTTTATTGCTCCATTTTATTTTCTTATAATTTAGTGTTTATTTTTCTCTAACATTATTTTTACTTTTTCTAGTATTTTCTTTATTTTAAATTTCCTTTATAGCATTTTTATTTTCTCTTTTCTTTAAGCTTTAATTCCATTTTAATACTAACATTTCTTTTAATTTAATGTTCTTTTGATAATACCAACCTAAAAGTTCTTGTAATATTATTAGATTTTTTTAAAAGTTAATGTTCTTTTGATTTCATTTTCTTTTCTTTTTCTAGCTTTTATTCCCTTCCTTTTATTAGTGTAACTTTCTTTTTCATTATTTTATTTTCTTTTAGTAGTAGTTTTAATTTCCTTACAAAGTGCCAATTAATATTTCATTTCTTATAACATTAATATTCTTTTCATGGCATTTTTTTTTCTCTTTTATTTTACTAAAACCAAAAATAACAAAAGGCTTTTAAGTTAATTTTCATCTTTAGGTAATTCATAATTTTCTCTTTTGAAATACTCTATTATTCCTTCTATTTCTTATATTTTCTTATCTTTTATTCTCTTTTAAAATGTAAAATGTTAATAGCTAAATTTTCTTAACTTGTCTTTTATATAATAATTTTTTTTTCTTTTCTTCTAATAACAACAAAAAGTATAAAAACATAAAGATATTTTCTCTTATTCTTTTTATTTTTATCTTTTATGTAAATAATTAGATTTTCTTCTTAATAGCATTTTCTATCCTTGTCAAATTTTTTTCTTTTCTTTTAAAAATTATTAAATTCTCTTTTGTTACGAAACTCTTATTTTAAATTTCTTTGATAAATAGACTTTCTTTCAAATATAGCATTTTTTTCTTTTATGCATTGCTTATTTTACATTTTTTATTTCTTTATTGATTCATCATATTAATGTTAACCTAGTTAATTTTGATAATATGCAAGTTTTAGGTTCTTTATTTGGAAACATGTTTAGAATAGTTTGATTTTTTTTTCTTTTATAGCAAATCCATGTTTAAATAGTTTGCCAATTTCTAGCATAATTTTTTTTACCCAAATCATACTAGTTTAGGTTGTTTCAATATTATGTGGGTATGTGCTTCATGTATCATTTAGATAGAAATTGCATGCCATATGACCTATGATTTTTCTTTTGATACTTATTTATTTTGGAATGTTATGTATATATCTTATGTATTTTTTATATTTGATTTTAGATGTTCTCTCTTTGCCTCTATTTTTTTTATTTTCATGCATTTGAAAAATTCTATTAAAGAACCAATGATAATTAGTAGAGGCCAACCTTACGGTTGGGCAAACGGGGCGCCTAACACCTTTCCCGATTCGTACCTTAGCCCCCAAACCCTCTTTCTCTGGTTAACGTTTTAAATATCAGTAGCTAATTTTGTTTTTCTTAATTTTTCTCAAAAATTAAGTGGCGACTTCACTTTCAACAAAAGGAATTTTTAAAATTTGATTTTCAAGGTGTTAAAAGATTTTTTCTAAACATTCTTTGATTTTCTTTATTTTTGAATATTTTTTTAAAATGACCCACAAATTCCAAAGCCACAATGCTAAGCTTTACAAACCTAGCAATCTTCCATCCTTTTCTCACAAAAAATATGTGGTAGATGAGAAGAAAAAGAAGAAGGCTAAGGAAAATGTTGAGCCTATAGCTTCTTCATCTTCGTAACAAACAAAGATTGTGCAAGTAAGGTTGACTTCAAAAAGAAAGGAAGCAATTTTGATTCCCAATTTTTCGAAACCAAAATTTGTTTTGAAATATGTAGCAAAGAACCAGCTAAAATTTGAACAAGTTGCTACGATGTCCACTCAAGATGCATCTATCTAAGAAATAATGACAGCACTAACTACGAGGGGGGATGGAAGTATAACAGCACTAATCAATTAATGCCAGAAAGCATGATGATTACAACTACATTCGCGGGGGATGGAAGACACAATAGACAAGTTGTCATTTCTAAGGGACAGATATCAATATCATCAGTTGGTTCATTGAAAGTTAACCAAAAAAAAGTTTTTCTTTAAAAAGCAGAAGAAGAATGCCATCATTCGTCAAGAAGCTGATAGTCTTAAAGTTTCTTTTTCAGAACCGTTGAATTATGCAGACCAAGAAAAAGCAATGCAAGTTGAAGAAGAACATGAAAACAAACCTCGAGTCTTAGTCTTTCAAAGACTTCAGGATCTTCCAAATTCTAAAGTTACCTTTTCAGAGCCATCAAATTGTGCAGACCAAGAAAAAGCGATGCTAGTTGAAGAAGAACATGAAAACAAACCTTGAGTCTTAGTCTTTCAAAGACTTCAGGGCCTTCTAGATTCTAAACTCTTGAAGTTCAAAAGGAACAAAAAGTGGAAATTAAAGAGGAAAATGCAGTCAACCATTGTAAAAAAATCAAGACGAAGGAAATGAAGTTGATGTAGTCATGGAGAATGTTGCACAAGCAGTTTGTATATCCTTCCAAGAAAACCAAAAGGATGCTAGCTCTATGCAAGATAATCAAGCACAACATCACCATCATGATCAAGATGACATAAGCACATCCATCACGGATAATATGGCACTTGTTCCGCTTTATTTGAGGGAAGACAATATTTACAACTAAAAGAGAATTGTCAGCTGTTAATTCTCTCCTCAAACTATGGAACTACACAAAAACTTCAATTTTGAGAAAAAAAAAGAGCTCTGAGACATTGGGTACACTTCTGACACTTAATTGATAAAATTTTCTCGATAATAGATGAGATTGGACAAAGATAACCTTAAGCTCAAAAGGTATCAATCAGATGATGAACTATGGTTTCGGCCTGGAAGACGTCTAAAAATATGAAATTTTTGGGATCCTGATGAGATTGAATCTCTCCTAACTCTTAGAAGTTTATACTGTCCATCTCCGTCATGGACATATGATGGGGAAAGTGTGGATAGTGATAGATGTTCCTGCAATGTTGGGCTTTTAGAAGATATCGAAGAGGTTAATTGTGTCTCTTTTGAGAAACATAAACCAGAAGACTCTGCTAGTCAGGAGGATGAAAAAATTCTTTTGATTTCATTGAACAAGTTCAGTCGGCACCACCACATATTGAAGATGGTGGTCAAGCCATTGTTGATGAACTTAGAGAAGTAAACCTGGGAATGGAGGAAAATCCCAAGCCCATCTTTGTTATTGCCCTCTTTCCAACAAAGAACAAACTTCTTATGAGAAACTTCTTCATGAGTACCAAGATGTGTTTACATGGGGATATCAAGACATGTCGGGTCTAGACCCTAAAGTTGGAGTCCACTGATTGGCTGTGTCAAAAGAGAAACAACCTGTAAAGCAAGCTCAAGATCGCTTTCGACCAGAGTTAGCTATGCAAAGAGAAACCAAGGTTAAAAATTTGATAAGTGTCGGTTTCATCCGTGAAGTCTAGTATCCAATTTGGCTCGCAAATATCATGCCAGTTAAAAAGAAGAATGGAAAAATTTACCTCTGTATCGATTTTAGAGATCTAAATGATGCATGCCCAAAGGATGAATTTTCACTCTCGATCACCGAGTTGTTTGTGGATGCCACCACTGATTTCGGTGCTTTATCCTTCATGGACGGATATTCTCGGGATACAATCAAATAAAAATGGCACCTGAAGATGAAGAGCTTACTACTTTTCATACTCCAAAAGGAATATTTTGTTACACAGTAATACCTTTTAGGTTAAAAAATGCCGGTACAACATATCAGTGAGCTATGACTGTCGTTTTTAATGGCATGCTCCACAATACCATTGAATGTTATGTTGATGGTTTGGTTGTCAAAACTAGAAAAAGTGAGCATCATTTAGACGACCTAAGGAGGGTTTTTGATAGACTCCTTAAACATCAACTCAGAACGAACCCCTAGAATGTGCATTTGGGATCACATTAGGAAAATTATTTGGATTTGTTATTAGGCACTGAGGAATTGAAATTGATCCCACAAAAATAAAGGCAATCTTAGAAATGCCACCCCCTCAAAACCTACGTCAACTACGAGGACTTCGAGGGAGATTGGCTTACATATGGAGGTTTATCTCTAACTTATCAGAGAGATGCCAACCGTTTACAATATTGATGAAGAAGCATGTTCCTTTTATTTGGGATCATGCACGCCAAAATTCTTTTGACAGTATGAAAGAATACTTGACAAGACTACAGAAACCCCAATTTGACCTCGCCTAATCTTATGTTGATTTGGATGAATCTGATGATGAAATCAAGTTAATGGTGCTTCAGAATGACCCTCGGGGAATGATCTAAGCTCAGTATTCAAGCCAAATGATCAAATCCCTTAAAACCTTGAATCGCTAACTTTAACCCTTGAGTCGCCATCTTTAAACCTTGGGGTCGCCAACTTCATTGTAGCGATCACCATATGAACCTCTTGGAAACCCTAGCAAAGGTAGCGACCGCCATTTGTGAACCTTGGGGTCGCTAACTTGGTTGTGGCCACCACCAAAAGAAACCCTTGGAAACTTATTTTTTTGTGGTGATCGCCAACTTCGATCATGGCGACCGCCAATTTCAAAAACCCTGACGTGTCCCAAAACGTGCCAGAGCCTCATTGGTTGATGAACTCTATAAATACCGTACCTCTTGTATGATTTTGGAAAGATAATTCTAGTATTAGACGTCTGACGGGTCAAAAAGTGAGAGAATTCTAATACCGATATTTTGCTAAAGTACTGAGAGGACGACCACCGACACTCTGCTAGATTCTTGACTCATCTATTCACCGGAGTTGGAGCATTTTTCGAGGATTGGAACGTTGATCACTACTCCCTGACTTGAGGATTCACCCAAATAGTAGCGACTCATGTATTTTGTTTAGATCCCTAGTCTTTCTTTCTCAATTTTCTCTCTTGGAATGACTGGTTGGTTTCAGTACTTTATTCCACATGCTTGATTTATGTCACGTATGTATTGATTCAATTATCCCATTTTTTGATTAGATCATGAGTATTTAATTAGTTATGATAAGCATGTTTAGCTTAATTAGGTTTAGCTAAATTCATGTTTGTTATAAAAATAAGTTTTAGTTTTTACTTTGTTCATATTGCATATTCACACTTAGCACCTTGAATTCATCAAAATAGTACCAACATATTTGGCAATTGTGATTTACAATGTCATAGTTATCGCATTTGGTGCACTTACATTCATACGATTGTAATTATCAATATTGCATCCGTATTTTATATTTGAGGAATGATTACTATGTTCTTTATGTGATATTCATTGTTTTAATAGTTTAATTTTTATTTTAAGTAGTATCTTTTGTTACTATATTGATAAGTCAGCATGAAATCTATATTTGATTAAAGTTTAAGAAATTTTAGAGCATGTTTTTGTTTATTTTATTTAAAATCACATTAGTATAATTTTTAGGTTATTTGGTGATATTGCATGCGGTTTACTCTATGTATCATTTAGTTAGAAATTGCATGCAGTAAGACTTGAAATTTTTTTTTGTTACTTGTTTTGTTTAGCATTCTATATACATATATTATGTATTTTTCTATTTTGATTTTGGATGTTATCTGTTCGACTATATTTTCTATATTTGCATGCACTTGCGAAATCTAATTAAGAATCAATTATGATTAATAGAGACCAACCTAACGGTTGGGCGAACGGGGTCCCTAACATCTTATCCAGTTCGTACCTTAGCCCCAGAATCCTTATTTTCTCTTGTTACTGTTTTAAAGATCAGTGGCTTTTTTTATTTTTCTTGATTTTTCTCAAAAATCAAGTAGCGACTCTATTTTTCACAAAAAAGGGTTTTCAAAATTTGATTTTTAAGGTGTTAAAGTATTTCCTAAGCTTTTATTGAATTCCCTTATTTTTGAAACAAAACTCTAAATCCCAGTGCCACAGTATTTTCTAGCGACTCTGTTGGGGACTTGTTTTTCAAAACAAATAAGCGGGCTAAACTTGAACGCATCATTGGTTCTTAATAAGATTTTTTCATTTGCATTCTTGTACACATTTGCATTATTCTCAGCCTCCTGCCTGGTCAACCTGTTACCCCGATCACTTTACTGTCTTGGGGCTATGTTGGGGAGACGGGCAAGCCTTACTGGCTACATGCTTTCACATGTACGGTAAAAAAGTTCTTGCGCACTTCTTGACCATGTTCACAGGTACCCTGATTATTGATCATAATCGACCTTGTTTTTGCATATAATTGCTTAGAACTTGCCATTAGGTATTGATCCAGTAGAATTATTTGTTTTATTTAATTATATGTTTTGCTTGAATTTGTGTAGGACCTTTGTTTGTTTAGATTAAGATAGTTTCTCTCCCAATTTTTGACCCGGGTCTTCTTCTAGTGTTCTTTCATTTTAAAATAGTTTCCCTCTCGGGTCGTGGCCCGATCTTTGATCAGTTGGTCTAGAATCTTGGATTCTGGCCCGATCGTTGGCTTAGGTCTCGTTGTTGGTTTAAGATAGTTTTCTCTCTCCCAGATTTTTCTTTGCTTTTTTAGTATTGTACCCTTGATGCCATTTAGGCTCATCTTCCCAAACTCCTGTTTAGGTTTTTGTTTTGAGTTCTCGTTTGGCTTAGAGCTATTTTCTTGCCAAAGTTCTGCCCATTTTTCCTTTAGAATCTTAGGATAAACCTTCTTTTTGGAGTTTTGTTGGTGGTATCTCTCTCGATTTTCGTGTTAGTTTTTGGGTGTTGGGGTTTCAGTCGTTATGCTGCCAGTATGAGCCTAACAGGGCATGTTTATGTTTCGATGGTTATATATGCTTATGGTTAGCTATTTTGGTGTTTGAAGTGTTTACTACCTGTTATAGGGGTTCTTTTTGAGAAGTATCCGATACCATTGATTTTGTTTTTGGGGTTATTAAGTTTTGCTTCGAGTCTAGATCATTGAGTCAGAAGGTTCACATCCAATGTGTATTTGGGCTCAGTCAAAAATCGAGAGGCTTTACAGAATTTCAGAACAGATCACATAACAGTTTGAGATGGCTGAGAACGAGTTGAATCCGACATCCTTAATGAGGGCGATTACTGATATACAGAGAGCTGTTAAGCAGTAGTCCTAGGCTTAGGTGCAATGTCAAGCACAGATCTGGGAAATTCAGGCCCGCTTTCCAGTGCTGAATGAACAACATGACGACCCAAATGGTAATGTGGAAGACTTTTAAGATGACAATTAGGTTCCCAATGGATCGTAAGTTGTTCTGCAACCACCACGGATCCCTCGTCATGTGATATTTGAGGAAGAAAACATTGCTTAGTTCAAAGAACCTGCATTAGCTGAAGAGATCGACTGGATGAAAAAGGTCCATAGGAAGGCAAAATGGGTCGAAGAGTAGATGCTAGATGTGGGGGGCTATGTTTGTTCCCAGACGCCAAGCTCCTGGATAAGTTTAAAATGCCCGACATGAAAAAATTCGACGGAACTAGAGATCTGAGAATTCATCTGTGAATGTATATTGGTACCCTATCATCAATGGGAATTGATGACCAGCTGAAGGCCGAACTCTTTCACTCATCTCTTTTTGGGGAAGCACAGAAATGGTTCCTCTCTCTCTCTCTATGTAGCAAAAAGACTAGAACCTAGGAGGACATAGCTACGACATTTATCAGTCAGTACAGTTATAATGTTCATCTAGATGTAACTAGTAGGGAGCTTGAGATGATCTGCTAAGAGAGTTAGGAATCATTCGTAGATTTCCTAACATGTTGGAGAGGAAAGGCGGCTAAGATGACTAGTGGGCCAACTGAAAAAGAGCAAGTCAGAATTGTAGTGAAGAACCTGTAGTCTCCAATGAAGCGGTATCTATTTACACAATCACTGTCCACCTTTGACCAATTGTTCAACGCAGGTGTTCAGATTGAAGATGCTATTCAGGCTGGTGATATTAAGAAATCAAAGACAATTCAAAAATCGAGAAGAACATACCCTATTAACAACCAGAACAACCCACCCCTGCTACCAACCTCATCTCCCGTTCAAACGAGGTTAATTTGTTAAACCCCCATTTTGAAAAATTAAATCACTCATCTTCTACTCTGCAATCAAGTAATAACCAGTAGTCTCAACAGAAGTCGAGGGGAGTTTTTACTCCCCTCAATATATCTTTATCCACGGCTCTTAATCGACTTGTCGAGAGGGGGCTAATCAAACTTTTGGAACCAATGCCTATACCCAATCCCCTACCACTAAGATATAATGCTTCCCAGTACTGTGCCTTTCACCAAGGTCATGGACACTTGACCGACAAGTATATGAGGCTGCGCCACGAGATCTAGTATTTTATCGACAACAAGGCCATTTCGCCGCCATCCGCTGCTCAGAAACCAAATGTTACAACTAATTTGCTACCGAACCATGCTAAGCAGGGAGAGGTGAATGGGATTTAGCTAAGGCAGTCGGAGGATCCTAGTCGTTACATTTGTCCAGCACACTTTTTGTGTCCACATGTTTCAGCAACTAAAGATCAGTTTTGTTCCCTAATCATGGCCGGGAATGGTTAGGATATGGAAGAACGGAACAATGCAGTCTGGGAAGGTTATGAGGTGGTAATCTCGGTGGGAAACCAGGGGGAGAATAACGATGATGACGATTGGCCTTTGGATTATTTGGTGAGGCCACATGGTTTCGGGCATGTGCTAGATGGGATCACCATTCCCCAGCTATTCGGGAAAGAAGTTTTTGTTGATGAAATGCAATCTCACTGGCTGGTTTGAAATGTACTAAAATCAAATGGGGAAGAATGGACCAATTTTTGGGCCGCCCGAGAGCACCAGGTAGGTTACATCTGTCACACCCCAAACTCCAGGTCATGTAAAACACCCATAAACAACCATATAAAACACCCAACCCGATGTTTACTCTGAGATCAAAACATTTATACATTAAATATAACCGCTAAAAGGCTTATAATACACGGTTTCAACACCGATAAAACATGTAAACATACATGGTCCAAAAAGAACAAAAGGAAGACTACAAATCTTTTGCCACACTGGCACCCTCGAATCAACTTGCATGATCGGTACCTAAAAAATATTTCAAATTCCACACTGTGAACCAAAGCTCTGTAGAAAGTAAACAAGCATGAAATATAAGCTAAACATGCTAGGAAAATGATGTGTGATTTTTGACTCACACGAGCCATAAAAATGGTTTTATATCTGAACTCATACGAGTCTCAGAGGAAAAATATTTCGAAAATGATTTTATATAAGGACTCACCAGAGCCTCAAGGAAAATAGTTTTGAAAACGGTTTTGTTCACAACGCATCAGAGCCTAGAAAATAAGT
>JAOTRH010140698.1:0-13800 GCA_034768845.1 Heliamphora exappendiculata | reverse complement strand
CATAAAAATTCTCATAAAATGAAAAACTAATTTTATTAAAAATAAAATTAAATACTAAAAATATAATTTTCAGTATATCAACCATAACATCTCCACCATGACTTTGGCCACCATGGATCATCCCGACGTCCTACTAATTGGCTTGCGATAGTCTACTTTCTATTACCTACACTGGATCATGCGGCAGTCTAGTCGCAGTCAGATCGTATTCCACGGTATTCGAGGTCACTTGTATTCATATTCACTCCAGGCTCCATTTCTGGCGAGGTATCGGGAGGCTTGGCCATCTCGCTCCCTAATGAAGATGCAGGAGATGCAGTGCCCAAAACTCCCTAATAAGTACAAGGCATGACAGATCCAAGACAGAGAGAAACAAAACAAAGAGAAAGAAAAATAGAAAACGAAGAGGAGGTAGATTTGAGAAACTTGTTTTGTTTTTCAGATTTTATAGCCTTCTTTTTATTATTTTTTAGAGTCTGGGACATCTGCGCCCGCCCTTTTTTTAAAAAAAAAAAGAAGAAATTTTGTAACTGATGCTCAAAAAGAAGTATTCCACCTTTATTTTGATAAAGATTTGCAATTATCTTAAGTTTTTTTTATTTTTACGATGTGAATGGCTTTATTATCATAACTTAAAGAAGAATTTGCATTGATCTTACTTAGATTCAAAGCTGGCTAAAACAAAGAAAGTGGCCAGACTTCTTAAAAGAATCTGTCTACATATCCCAAGAAAGTGAAATCAGGGCTTAACGTAGTTTGGGCTCAGTTTACCCTCAGGTATTAACACACTTCTTTTGTAATACCCTAACTTTTGCCAAGATCGTCCTTTTAAATTTTTGACATTACGAGCTCCTCTAACTTTTGCCTTGGCCGCCTTTCCTATTTTCAACTCAATGAGCTTTTATATTGCCATCCAAATCCATGATAATTATTGCACCATCGGTTATAATGGTGTTGATCAGAAATGGTCCGGACCAGTTTGGCTTGAACTTGCCCCTTGGGTCGAAGATGGGAGCCCTGATCTCCTTAAGAACCTAGTCACTTTCTCTCAAGTCCCAGGTCTTGACATTCTTATTGAACGCACAAGCTATCCTCCTTTGGTATCCTTGCACGTGTAATAAAGCCTGCAGTCTTCTTTTATCAAATAAGAACAACTCTTCAATCCGATTTCTCTGCCATTCTGCCTCTAGAATACTAGCCTCAGCTACTACTCTTAGTGAAAGGATTTTCACCTCAATGGGCAACACAAATTCCATCCCATACACTAAAGAATAAGGCGTGGTTCCTGCTGAAGCTCTAATCAACGTCCTATACCCCCATAGTGCAAACGGTAGATGTTTCGGACAATCTTTACGTGAGATGATCATATTTTGTAGAATCTTCTTTGCATTCTTGTTTGCTGCTTCAACTACCCCGTTGGTTTGTAGCCGATATGATGACGACTTGTGGGCCACTATCCGGTATTCTTTAAAAAGATCTAAGATCTCACCTTAAAAGTGCGAGCCGTTATTTGAGATGACTTTATGAGGAATCCTGTATCGATAAATGATGTTTTGCTGATGAATTTGGCAACATGAGAGGCTTTCAATACCGAGTAGGAGGCAGCTTCCACCCACTTGATAAAATAATTGATGGCTACCAAAATGAACTCGTGCCCATTCAAAGCCTTTGGTGTTACTCTGCCAATCACATCAATGCCCCATACTAAAAACGACCATGGGGACGTCAGGCTATACAATTGGGATGAGAGAACGTGCATGAGGTTTGCATGGATCTAACACTTATAGAACCTTTGCACAAACTGTATCTAATCTGCCTCCATTGTCATCTAAAAATACCCTTTTTGTAGGATCTCCTTGGCTAACATATTTCCAGTCATGTGAGACCCGCAGACTCCCATGTGTATCTCTTTCATCAATTCTCGGCCTTCTTCACTACTGATACATAGCTTGTTGACTACAGAATGCCCTCGTTAGTACAATTTTTTCCCACAAATGACAAATTGTGCAAATAATCTTCTTATTCCTCTCTTGTCCTTTTTGATAGCAAACTTGGGGTATTCTCCCTTTTCCACAAAATTCTGAATGTCAAAATACCAAAGGAGTTCATCAGTGCTTTTCTCGATTGCGACTGTCATCTCGTAGGTCGGCTTTCTCTTCTGCTCAATTACCATTGGCCTCATGCTGGCCCTGGGTGGTATATCAATCATTGATGTCAGAGTAGCCAGTGCATCATTGGCTTCATGCTGACCCTGGGTGGTATATCAATCATTGATGTTAGAGTAGCCAGTGCGTCAGTAAACTAGTTCTACAATCTCAAAACATGAGTGAAAATCACTGATTCAAAGCACCGTATCATCTTTTCTAACTCTTGATGATATAGAATTAACGTTACATCCTTAACCTTCCATTCTCCTCTTGCCTGTGAGACCATTAATGCTGAATCTCGAATGACTTCCAGTCTCTTTACCCCTAGCTCTAAGGCTTCCTCTAACTCAACTAAGCACGATTCATACTCAGCTTGATTGTTGGTAACTTCAAAGTTGAGCTTCAAGGATAGGGGAATATGTGATTCGTCAGGAGTAACAAGGAGAACTCCTATTTCATAGCCATACTGATTAAATGCACCATCAAAATACAGATTCCATTTATCGTCCTTGATTCCCATCAGGTGCTCATCTAGGAACTGGAATTCTACGTCTTCACTCCTTCAATTGGTCGAGTTGCTAGAAATTCAGCTACTGCTCTACCTTTTACTAACTTATGAGTGACGTACCTAAGATCAATCTCTGGTAACAACAACAACCACTGAGCTAGCCATCTTGTTAATGCCGGCTTCTCGAGAAATTACATTCACTGTGAAAGACAACATGTAATGCCTTAGTTTTCGGGAGGCCCAAATCAAAGCCCAACATGTATTTTCCAGTGGAGTATATCGTATCTCGGACCCAGTCATCTTCTTGCTCAGTTAGTAGACTGCCTTCTTAATTTTAATTTCTCCCTCTTGTGCCAGCATGCTTTCCATAGCCAAGTCAATCACTAACAAATAGAGAATCAATGGACTATCAGGCTCGGAAGGAGCCAGAACAGGTAGGTTTTGCAAATACTGATGCACAACTTCGAAAGCATCTTCGCATTTCTAATCTCATTCAAATTTGACTCATTTCTTCAATAGGTGAAACAATTGCTCACATGTGGTTATCAACTTTGCTATGAACCAGTTGATGAACTGTATTTTCCAGAAAGCCCCAGCCTTCTCGTTTCGTTTTTTGAGGAGGTATTTCCATGATTGCCTTAATTTTTTATGGATCGACCTTGATGCCCCGTTGTGTAATCATAAATCGTAATATTTTTCCTACAGTGACTTCAAATGCACACTTCTGTGGGTTAAGCCGCATCTTATATTTTTTGATTCATTCAAAGAACTTCTATAATGCTATGATGTGGCCATCTTGATCCTTGGACTTTACTATCATATCATCCACATACACCTTAACTTCCTTGTGTATCATGTCATGCATCAAAGTAGTGGCAAACCTTTGATAGGTCACCCCTACATTCTTCAAATCAAATGGCACCACACGATAACAGTAAGTGCCCCAAGGTGTAGTGAATGTCATCTTTTTCCTGTTAGGGTCCATTAGGATCTGATTGTACCTGGAGAAACTGTCTATGAATAACAATAAAGCATGTCCTGCTGTACTATCTACCAAAACGTCAATATGTGGCAACGAGAAATTGTCCTTCGGGTTGGCCTTATTGAGGTCCCGAAAATCCACAGACTCGGATGTGTTCGTCTTTCTTCAGAATTGGAACAATGTTGGCTACCCATTTTGGATACTCGATTACCATAAGGAATCTAGCGTTGATCTTCTTGGTGACTTCTTCTTTGATCTTTAGAGCGCATTCTGGATATACCCATCTCAATTTCTGTTTGACCAGTTTAGCATCAGGATACAAAGGAATATAGTATTGGACAATATCGGGATCAATGCTTGGCATATCCTCATAAGACCATGCAAAGACGCCTTTGAATTCTATTAATAAGGTTATTAATTGCTCACATTCAACTAAAGATAACGAACACCCGATTTGCACAATTTGTGGATTAGTTTCATTACCCAAATTAATTGACAAAGTTTCTTCAGTTATAGGTTGAGCGAGCATTTTTTTTTCTCTTTTTATTAAAAGTTTTATTTCTTTGGGAACATCCCCATCAAATTTAAAATCGTCAGAAAGCGTATGAAATAAATAAAATAAAGCAGAGTAACCAGAAATCTTGTTCATTTCATTGAATTGAGAGACAAAATTACAAGATCAAAAGCAGCGGGAGAGGACGCATAGACAGATGTGCCCTCAGATTCAACAAACAAATCATCAGAATTGAACAGAAATTTACAAGACTCAGACTTGTGTTCAAGACCTATATCATGCAAAATACAAAAGTTCATAGACCAATTATTGATAGTTTTTATCGCATCATCCACAATAAAGATGGTATAGTTAACTAGTACTCTGTAAGCTAACATCAGGAAATCTTGATCAATTATGCGCATCTGGTCAGCAAACAAAGCTCCCATGCCTTACAATTCATCAGCCTAGTCTTCCTCCCTTTTCTTCTTCTCTCCTTCCTTTTCTCCCAAAGCTTCCTCTTCCTCTGTGTCAGACAGTTGATGGTTAAAGAAAATTTTCAGTCCTGGTAGCTTCTGATTAGTTTCTTCATCAATCCATGGCTCTGAAAAGCTACAGTAAGGAAAGTTCTCTCCTTCTTTGACGAAATAGCCATTCATGGTTCCTAAGTATCTATTCTTCTTTCCCCTATGCCCTTTCTTCGGCTCTTTTAAATTTTCCTTGGTCGGCTTGTACCCAAAATCGAAGCGCTATAAGCTCTGCGTCACTTTGATAGGCTCTAGAATGCCTTGCTGCTTGTGATCCAACCCCATTCTTGGGAAATAAGACATATGCTTCATCATCATGACTACTCGTGGGTTAATGTAGTTCTTCTCCTCTTTCAGCAACATCTACATAGCTGGTGTCTCATCAAAATGGAATTCACACAAAAACATGTTTACTTCTCTGTGCTGAACCTCTAAGAGAGTTGAGCCATCCTCCCTTGGAGCTTGAATACTATCTTCCCCGTAGATTGTCAGCACTGCCCCATTCTTAATTAACTTTAGCTTTTGGTGAAGGGTGAAAGGTACTGCTTGGACATTTGGGTCATGAAACCATATCCTTCCGAGCAATAAATTAAAAGATGCGAGCACATCCAGCACATGAAATTCGATCAAAGTCTCTAGTTGTCCCACCGATACTGTGAATGACACTAACCCGAGCACGTCCCGCCTTATGTTATCATAGGCCTGAACTCTCTGGTTACTAGGTGTGAAATAATTTAGCTTTAATTCCATGTAGACGGTCGTTCTAAGTGGGCAAACATTCATTGCAGATCTGTTGTTGATGAGAGTCGCCGGGTCCCACTTCTTTAAGCATTTGATAGTGATGTGCACCAATTTGTTATGGCTCTTCCCTTCTAATGGCAAATCCTTATCAAAAAAGGAAATGACCTTCGGCTCCACAACTGGTAGAATAAGCCCGATGAGTTGTGTTGGAGTTGCATCTATTAAAGTATTAGCCTTATTTAAAACTTTCAACACAGATTGCTGATGCCAATGTGAAGCCATCAGTAAACCCCAAATATTAGCATTAGCTTGAGTCCCCTTTAGATGCTTCAGTACAGTCTCGTCTTTCTCTTCTTGTTCCTTCGCTTTTCCATTTTCACTGGTCTGTCCTTCTTCGAGCTGAGTGGGTTTGAAGTTTCGCCCGCTCCTAGTCAAGTGTTCGACCCCTTCTTCGGGATCCCACAGTCCCAACATCGAGTTTTCAGCTTGCCTTACCTCGTCAACACATAGAGAGCTTTCAAATGCCCATAGATAGCTCAAGTCACTACTCTCCGTTCTTTCTCTCCTTTATTTTTTGTCTTCAGTTGCCCATGTATTCTCAATGTCTTCCCAGATATCTTCTCCGATGTAGCCTACCTGCTGCTCTCAGGCGGCCCAAAAATTGGTCCATTATTCCCCATCTGACTTTAGTATAGTTTGAACCAACTAGTAAGGTTGCATTTCATCAACAAAAACTTCTTCCCCGAAGAGCTGGGGAATGGTTATCCCATCTAGCACATGCCTGAAATCGTGTGGCCTCACAGAATAATCCAAAGGCTAATTGTCATCATCGTTATGCTCCTCCTAGTTTTCCACCTGGATTACCCCCTCATATCCTTCCCAGGCTGCATCGTTCCATTCTTTCATATCTCAACTAGTCCTGACCATGATTAAGGAATAAAACTGATCTCCAGTAGCTGAAACATGTAGACGCAAAAAGGGTACTGGACAAATGTAATGACTAAGATCCTCCGACTGCCCTAGCTAAATCAAATTCACCCCTCCCTGCTTAGCATGGTTGGGCAGCGGATTACTTGTAACATTCGATTTCTAAGTAGCAGAAGGTGGTGGAATGACCTTGTTGTCAAAAAGATCTTGGATCTCATGACGCAGTCTCGTGCACTTGTCGATCAAATGTCCATGACCTTGGTCAAAGGCACAATACTGGGAAGCATTGTATCTTGGTGATAGGGAATCAGGTACAGGCATTGGGTCCAAAAGTTTGATTAGCCCCTTCTCGACAAGTCGATTAAGAGTTGTGGACAAAGATATATTGAGGGGAGTAAAAACCCTCCTCGGCTTCTGTTGAGACTATTGGTTATTACTTGTTTACGGAGTAGAAGATGAGGGATTTAATTATCCAGAATGGGGGATTAACAAATTAACCTCGTTTAAATGGGAGATGAGATTGGTAGTAGGGGTGAGTTAGTTCTGATTATTAGCGGGGTATGCTCTTCAGCTTGAATATCACCAGCCAGAATAGCATCTTCAATCTGAACACCTGTGTCGCACAGTTGCTCAAAGGTGGACAGTGGTTGTGTAATCAGATACCGCTTCAACGGAGACTATAAGTTTTTCACCACAATTCTGACTTGCACTTTTTCAGTTGGTCGGCTGGTCATCTTGGCCGCCTTTCCTCTCTAACGTGTTAGGAAATCTATGAATGATTCCCGACTCTCTTGGCAGGTCATTTTGAGCTCCCTGGTAGTCATATCTAGCTGGACATTATAACTGTACTGGCTGACAAATGCCGTAGTTATGTCCTCCCAGGTTTGGGTCCTTGCTACGTCGAGGGAGAGGAACTATTTTTGGGCTGCCCCAGAAAGAGATCAGTGAAAGAGCTGGCCCTTCAGCTGGTCATCAATTCCCATTGGTGACAGGGTACCAACATACATTCGCAGATGAATTTTGGGATCTCTGTTTCATCAAATTTTTTCATGTCGGGTCGATCTTCTTAGCTAATGCAGATTCTCTGGACTGAGCAGTGTTTTCTTCCTCAACTTTCACCTGACGAGAGATCCGTGATGGTGGCAGAACAACTTGTGGTCCATTGGAAACTTAATTTTTATCCCAAAAGTCTCCCCATTACCATTTAGGTCGTCATCTTGTTCATTTAGTACTAGCAAATGAGCCTAAATTTCCTGGATTTTTGCTGACATTACACCTAAACCTAGGTCTGATACTCTACGGCTCTTTGTATATCAGTAATTGCCCTCATTAAGACTATCAGATTCAGCTCATTCTCGGTCATCTCAAACTGGTCTATAATTTTGTAAAGCAACCCGATATCTAATCGAGTCCAAATATACACTAGATGTGAACCTTCTGACTCAATGATCTAAACTCGAAGAAAAATCTGAATCCCAAAAATAGAATCACTAGTATCGGATACTTCTCAAAAAGAACCACAATAATAGGTAGCAAACACTTCAAGCACCAAAATAGCTGACCATGAGCAGATAGAACTATCGAAACAGAAACATGCCCCTGTTGGGCCCATACTGGCATCATAATGACTGAAAACCCCAACACCCAAGAACTAAGCGAGAGATTAATAAAACTCCAAAAAGAAGGGTTACCTTAAGATTCCAAAGGAACAACTGGCAGTGCTCCGGTAAGAAAATAGCTCTAAGCCAAATGAGGCCGGTTTATCCTAAGATTTTAAAGGAAAAATGTGCAGCACTTCGGTAAGAAAACAACTCTAAGTCAAACGGGACTGGTTTACCTTAAGATTCTAAAGGAAAAAACAGGCAGCATCCTGGCAAAAAAATAACTCTAAGCCAAGCAAGACCTCAAAACAAAAACTTGAACGGGGGTTCAGGAAGACGGCGCTGAGGGTACAAAGCCAACAAGCAACGAAAACCCCGGGAGGGAGAAAACTATTCTAAACCAACAACAAGGCCTAAGCCAACAAATGGGGCAGAACCCAAGATTCTAAACCAATAGATAAAAAATTGGGCAACGGCCCGAGAGAGAAACTATTTTTAAACGAAGGAACACCAGAAGAAGACCAAGGTCGAAACCCAAGAGAGAGACTATCTTAATCTAAACAAACAAACAAAGCTCCTACACAAACACAGGTAAAACATACAATTAAATAAAACACACAATCCTACCAAGTCAATACCTAATGGCAGGTTCTAAGCAATTATATGCAGAAAAGGTCAATTTTGGTCAATGATCAGGGTACCTTCTGAATAGAGTCAAGTATATACCTCTCATACCTAGTGTGGTGCAGGACATGGTCAAGTGGTACGCAAGAACTCTTTTACAGCACCTGTGAAACCATGCAGTTAGTAAGGTTTATCCGTCTCCCCAACATAGCCTCGAGATAGTAAGCTGATCGAAGTATCGGATCGACCAAACAGGGGGCTGAGAACAATGCAAATGCAAATGCGTGTAAAACGCAAATGAGAAATTCATATTAAGAACCAATGATATTTTCAAGTCTAGCCCGCTTATCTGTTTTAAAAAATAAGTCCCTAGCAGAGTCGCCAAAAAATTTTGTGGCGCTAAAATTTAAAATTTTATTTCAAAAATAAAAAAATTTCAAGAAATGTTTAGAAAATAATTTAACACCTTGAAAACCCTTTTGTGAGAAATAGAGTCGCCACTTAATTTTTGAGAAAAATCAAGAAATACAAAATGAGCTACTGATTTTTTAAAATGGTAACCAGAGAAAATAAAGGTTTGGGGACTAAGGTATGAACTGGAAAAGGTGTTAGGCACCCCATTCGTCCAACCGTGAGATTAGCCTCTACTAATCATCATTGATTCTTAATTAGATTTCTTAAATTCATGCAAATACAGAAGATGGAGGCAAAAAGAGAACATCCAAAATCAAGTAAGAAAAATACATAACATATGTATATAGAATGAAACAGGTAGCAAAAGAAAATCTTAACTTCTACGTCATGTAATTTTTAACTAAAATATACATAGAGCAAACACACATACAATATCACTAAATAACCTAAAAATTACACTAACATGATTATAAACAAAATAAATAAAAACATGTTCCAAAATCCATAAAATCTAACTAATGTGAATTTCGTGCTAAATATCAATATAATGAGCAATAAAAGATGGTACTAAAAAAATTAAACTATGAAGAATTTACTATGAATTTAATCAAAATATAACAAAATATAAAAGAAAAAAAATTAAATTAAACCTATGAAAGTAAAGATTACTACATAAAGATGTAATAGTTGCTATTTAACTAAAAAATATTAAGATACGGGCAAAATATTAATAATTACAATCGTATGAATGTTAGTGCACCAAATGTGACAACTAGGATATTGTAAATCGCAGTTACCGGATATGTTCACACTATCATGATAAATTAAGAAATAACAGTATTCTAAGTGCGGGTGTGCAATGTGAACAAAGTAAACTAAGATTTGCTTTGATTTATGAATTTAGCTAGTTTAACTAGATTATTCTAAGCTAAATATGCTTATCCAAACTAAATACCCACAATCTAATCAAATAAAATAGTGTTATTGAATCAAGTATTAAAATTAACCCGGCTACTCTAAAAGAGAGAAAGTGAAGAAAGAAAGGTCGGAGATCCAAATAGAATACCTAAATAGCTACTATTCGGGGTATCCTCAAGTCGGAAAATGGTGATCAGCAGTCCAATCCTTGAGCAATACTCCAATCTAAGTGTAAGGGTGAGTCGAGAATCTAACAGGGTATCGGCATCGGTGGTCGGCCTCTCAGTGCTTCGACAGAGTATCGGTTCTCAATTTCTTTTACCTTTCAACCTGTTAGAACCTTGACATTAGAATTATCCTCATAAAATCGTACTAGAGGTACTATATTTATAGAGTTCATCAACCAATGAGATGTTGGCACGTTTTGGGACACGTCAGTCCTTTTGAAATTGTCAGTCGCCAGGTATGAAGTTGACGGTCACCACAAAAGTTAAGTTTTCAAAAGTTTTTTCTGGCGATCACCACAACAGAGTTGGAGACCTCAAGGTTCGAAGATAGCGGTCGCTATCTTTTCTAAGGTTTCTAAGAGATTCATATGGCAGTCGCCATAATGAAGTTAGCAACCCCAAGGTTTAAAGATGGCAGCTCAAGGGTTGAAGTTGGCGATTCAAGGTTTTGAGGAATTTGATCATCTTGTTTGAATACTAAGCTTAGATCATTCCTCGAGGATCGTTCTGAAGCACCATTCCACTTGATTTCATCATTGAATTCATCCGGATCAACTTAAGATTAGGCGAGATTAAATTGGGGTGTCTACAAACCATTCCAGGGGAAATTGGCTGCCAACCCCGCTCAATGACACCACCCCACTCCTTGAGATTCAACACAGAGAAGAAAACCTGCTTTTTAATGGGTTTAATTTCGATGAAACTAAGGTTGTGCAAGTGTTGATGAATGAGAAAGATAATTATGTGAACCCGAAGGTGATCGCAATGATGAAGGGAATGTCTTTCTTCTCAAGAATGGGACTCGGCAAGAATCTGTGAGGAATAACAATGTCAATCCTAGTTCATCATAACCGCCATTGATACGGGCTTGGATACAAGCCAGAATCAAAAAAGTTAAAGATGGGAGAATATGGATTGACACTGAGTGGACGCTTCATCAAGGAAGGAGATGACTTCCCTTACTGTGGGTTTTTATAACCTTAGATTGAGGAAGAGACCAATAAGAAATTACAAGGATTAGAGATCTTCTTTAATCACCAGCTATCTGACAGTGAGGAGGAGATGGATATATGGTAGAAGAGCTTCACCAAGAAGATGCCAGCTGATTGGGTGATCCATTGCGACAAAGGAGATATGGGCTCTTTATTTAGTGAAATGGCCCGAGTGCGTATAGGCAATAAAGATGGCAAAACCGTGCTGATGATGGATGTCGACGAGCCTACGGATCACACTACACTCATTATGGATACTGCTAAAATGCATAGGAGTCACTCACTTGAGTCTTTTCATATGCATGATATAGAAAGTGAGTTGGAATATGAGTCTGGTGACTCTGTAGTAAACGAGTTTGTGAACAGTACCTATAATGGCAAGTCTATCGAGAACACACCTGTTGGCATCTTGAGTCATTTCTGCTTTGAGTTTGAATTGTAACCCCTGTTGAAATCAATGAAATAAATTTGGATTTTTCTTACTTCGTTGTACCTCAAAAATCTTGTGTGAATTCTAAAAATTTTAATGAATTCGAGAAAGATATCCCTCAAGAATTAAAACTTTTAATTAAAAAGAAAGAAGAAATGCGAGCTAAACCTGTAATGGAAGAAACTGTTTTAATAAATTAATCTTAGTAATGAAAAGATCCGCAAATAGTTTGGGTTGGTTCTACGCTCTCTTCGGAAGAACGTGAAAAGTTAACCTTTTTATTAAAAGAATTTAAATATATTTTTGCATAGTCCTACAAAGACGTGCTGGGAATTGATTTGGATATCGTACAACACCAAATCCCTCTCTATCTTGACGCTAAGCCTGTCAAGCATAAGCTCAGAAGGATCAAGCTAGACTGGGCTCGCAAGATCAAGGAAGAGATTACCAAGCAAATAGATGCCATTATTCTCATAGTCACGGAGTACCCGAAGTGGGTAGCCAACATCGTCCTAGTACCAAAGAATGATGGAAGGATCCGAGTATGCATCAGCTTCAGAGATCTTAATAGGGCCAACCCTAACGACGACTTTTCCCTCCCCCACTTAGATATGCTGGTAGATAATATCGTTGAAAATGTGTTCCTATCCTTCATAGACAGATTTTTTGGGTATTTCCAAATCTTAATGGCGTCGAAGGACTGAGAAAAGACTACCTTCACGATGCCTTGGGAAACCTACTGTTATAAGGTCATGTCATTTGGGTTGAAAAATGCAAGAGCGACCTACCAAAGGGCTACAACCATGTTGCTACACGACATGATACATAAAGAGCTAGAGGTATATGCGGACAACATGATAGTGAAATCTAAGACTAAGGAATGGCATGTCGTTGCACTGAAAAGGTTTTTCAAGCTAATAAGAAAGTACAGGATGCGCCTAAACCCGTAAAAATGTGCTTTTGGAGTGACAACAGGGAAAATGCTTGGGTTTATGATCACGCAACGAGGGATAGAAGTCGACCCTTCAAAGATTAAGGCTATCCTCGATATGCCTTCTCCGAGAACTAAAAAAAATGTAAGGAGCTTTTTAGGAAAGATTCAGTTCATCAGTCGATTTATAGCTAAGTTGACCACTACCTGCGAGCCTCTATTCCGACTCTTGAAGAAGGGAACTAAGCTTTGATGGGATCAATAGTGCCAAGACGCTTTCGACGTTACCTACAAAACCCTCCAGTTCTGTCGCCATGTAATCCCTGATAATCCTTTGATATTGTACTTATTAGTGACTGATTTAGCAATGGGATATATGCTCACATAGGAAGATGAAGCCAAGGTAGAAAGAGCCGTCTACTACTTAAGCAAAAAGATGACATATTGCAAATGTCGATATATGCCTTTGGAAAAGACTTGTTGGACACTAGTTTGGGCAGTCAAGAAGTTGCGTCATTACATGTTGTCATACCGAGTTGTTCTAATATCGCAGATGGACCCGTTTAAATCTCTTCAGGAAGCCAACATTGACAGGAAAGTTGTCTTGATGGTTATTGATGTTGGCCGAGTTCGATTTATAGTATGTCACAAGGAAATCAGTAAAAGGGAGAGCCGTCGTAGAATTTTTAATCGATCAACCTATTGAAGGAGAAGAGGAGCCCAAATTTGAATTTTTTGATGAACAAGTATTGAGAATCAAGAAGGATCTTTGTGTTGGAAGCAATACTACCAAGATTATTGTTTTTATAAACGATTTTCAATAAAAAAAATTAACTGGACAGACAAACGCCAAAACGGCCTCTAGATAAAACTTTTGACGTTGAACGATCAAAATAAAACCCGTGCAACCAAAGTTAATTTAGAAGAATACATTTTGTTGATCGATTCTTCAGCTACGATTTGATTCTGAGTTGAAGCTCTTGTCAAATCTTCTACCGTATTCCCTTATGCGATCCTCGAACGTAGTGTGGGCAATGATCTATCGAGAACTTGTATTGGCAGAACCTAGATATCTTTCGTCTCGAAAGATAAAATATGATATATGATATATGAGATATCTAACTGGTTCAGCCTACCCGCATATATATAAGATTACAGTAGGGACCTGTGGAATAATTATGAGTAAGACTTCTAGTAGAACACAGATACCTACTAGCGATTTCTGCAATTATGGAAAAATGCAGCGTTTTTGCAATTTTTTTAAAACACTGAATTACAGTTCACACCACTAAAGAACTATAATTGCACTCTGACCCATAATCTCAAAACCTTCTTGCA